>JAYKQN010000006.1:17340000-17492500 GCA_036785175.1 Eupleurogrammus muticus | reverse complement strand
GCTTCCTCCCACAATACAAAACATGCTCAGGTTAATTGGCAACTCTAAATTGCCCATAGGTGTGAGTGTGTGAGTGAATGGTGTGTGAATGGTGTGTGTGCCCCACGATTGGCTGGCGACCATCTGGGGTGTATCCCTGCCTCTCGCCTTAACGCGCTGGGATAGGCTCCAGCAGACCCCTGCGACCCCGAAAGGGAATAAGCGGGATAGACAATGGATGGATGGATGGATGGATATATATATATATATATATATATATATAGATATATATAGATATATATATACACACACACACACACACACACATATATATATATATATCTCAATTAGGTGAATGTTGGTTGACAGCCACCGTGCTCTTATTGTGAAGCAGGAAACTGTGAAAGACGTCGCTATGGTAACGGATACCACTCTAAAGATTAGCTTATTAGACACCGTCTGCCGTCTTTATATATATTTCCGTTATTGAAATTGGAGCTAGCGGTTTATTACCCAACATGATGTCAGATACATACCTCCTGAGACCTAACCACCAGCAAAAGTAATTTGGTTAAATTGGTTAAACATACTTTCGAGCAGGTGACGTTAGCTTTTAGCTGCTAGCATTACCGGTAGCTCGTGTTTTCCTGTGCAACCGTGCAACGTTAGCTGTTCACTTGTGATGTCTTAGTTTTGAAAATGTCTACATGTACACATGTACGCTTTAAAATGATCGTGTTCCGTCATTATTGTCGCGTTTAACCTTGTTGTAGTCACGATGTTTCGAACAAAAAACAAAAAACTGATATGTTCAGTAGTAACCATCCTAAAGTTGGAGTTAGTATTAAGTCACAACACTTTTTGGCCTAATTATTCACTTAAGATCAAGTGCATTTTCATGTGTTATGTGTTGGCAGAACATTTACAGTATATTTCCAAATACTTAAATAATAAAAATAAATAAAAACTTTATTGTGTATCTAAAATCAAAACATCTTAAATGTTAATATGCAATACCTATGTGAGATTAAACGATTATACTGTATCAGATATGTCACTAATTTGTGGTCAATTGGACCAGTGGAAGCAGTTTAAAAATATTTTTCTTTCTTTCTTTATTGATTTTTTAATATTTTTTAGGTTTAAGCCAGCCATCGTGAAGAAGTGTATTCATGAAATCGTGAGGGAGCGCCTCTTTTGGAGTCCAGTACGATGCAGAGGAAGTCCCAGAGCTGTCCAGCTCACTGGCAAACTGCATCAAGGACAAAGTGAAGAGTGAGTTAATATGCACCCATAACTATGGCTGATATGTGTTCGTCTCTGCACTCTGCTCCTTATCTCAAGTGAGCAGAACACCCAAAAACCTATCAACCCCTCGCTCATCATCGTTTTTTTTTTTATTTCATGGGCAAGAGAGACATGTGTTCACTGGGAAAGTACACATGTAAAACATAGTTGATCACTTACAAGCACAAACAGCATTTGTGACAATTGTTTCTACAATGTCCACAATCGAAAGTTAGCATAGTGCAAAGTATTATAGTATTATTGAATAAATACACTGCAATGCAGCACAACAGGGATATTGAGAAGGAGTCATATTATCTGGCGACTTGGTTTTTATTGGGGAATGTGACATAGCAACATGGTTTATATTTTATTTTATTTAATCTTGCTTGTCAAATCAACAAGATAGTGACCTTTGAAACAGACTGATGGTTTTGATGGATGTGGCTGGCAGCCCAGAACTCTGGAGTTGAGGATGTGAACTAAATAAAAGAATGTTGCCAGAAAAGTAAGACTGAATATTAGACAGGTACATGTAGTATCTTGTACAAATATAGTCAACAAGTCCCATTGGTAACATTATGCACGATTTCTACACACTAAATGTAGTGTATTAGTACCTATTTCAGTTTTTTCCTATCAACCCCTGTGATGTTTTCACAATTCCTGATATACTCCATTATACCTTATTTATTTGCCTAAACAGATGCAGGGTTTGAGAGATACAAGCTGGATGTGCAGGTGGTCATTGGAGAACAACGTGGACAGGGAGTCAAGTAAGTCATCATTAAATTCTGCTAGAAGCTGTTATAGGTTGTAAGAGCTCCTTATTTTCACAGGATAGTAGATGGATGCAACGTTGAAGATCATTTTATCAGGCAGAGATTGCACAATTTTGGCCCTTTTTACAATTAATTGAAATCTCTTTATTGACAGACTCAGACGCACGTCGTGACCTTTATGGATTCCCTCCTTTTAGCCCCACAACCTGTAAAACAAATGTAAAGACACGCAAAACAATAACACAATACATAATATAATATAATAGCACTATGAGCAACATTTGTCTAACCTCACGGCTAGCCTTTAGTTGCCTTTTCTGAAAGTATATGGCTTCATCACACACTTTTACTCCAAAAGTCTTTGAAATTATTAAGAGGATGACCTATAGTTCCACATTTAAATTCCATTCCTTATATCGTGCTGATGGGATTTATGAAATAATATTTACTGATATGTAACCTTCTTCCTGCTGGGTTAAGTGTGTGATCACAGTTTCAAAATAGGATTCTTCAAGCAATGTTTCAACTCTTCTCCTTTTTAATCATCAATGATTGTAAATACCCTGTTAATTGAATCCTGGAGATGCAGAGAAGTTTTGAGGTAATAAAAGTAGTTTGAGGTGAGCTCATACAATCAATTCTCAATGTTTGCTTTTGATTGACCAGATTTATCGAGGATAAAATTTCTAGTATTATTGTGTTACATTACATTATACATGTTTCAGACAGTCCCGGCCTCCACCACCGCCCTTTTTAAAGAGAATAACACTTAAAAACAACATGTACACATTCACTTCGCAATGTCGTTGTCAGCTGATGTCGAGATGCACGCGGCACGGCTGTCAAATGGCTCACTGGCCCATTCTCATGCTTTTCTCCGGCATTTAACCACACAGCAAGGGGTGAGGGTTAGCACACACAAGCTCATTAAGACATTTATAGGAAAAAGGTGCAACGAGAGAAAGGACAAATGCATCTAACAACAAGAATTTTCAAACAGGGGTTGAGATTTACAGTATTTGTTTGTTCCTTTAAAATTATCACTACGATTCTAATCTTCTCCAATCTCTTGTTTTTAACCAGGATGTCATCAGGATGTTTGTGGGATTCTGACACAGACAACTATGCAGAGGACGTTTTCATGAACGTAGGTGCCTTTTTTCTTAGACTTGAGGAGGTGAAGGGACAATCTAAAAAACATTTTTGCTGAACTTCAAAATTGTTTTCTTACCTTCACAGGACAGCTTGTTCTGTGCGGTGGCAGTTTTTGGAATCAATTTCTACTGAGAAGGATGAAAGAAAGGATGGATGACAGAGAATTCTTTCAGAGGAAAAGATGTGAGGTGAACATCTAAATGTGACTGCTCTGTCAGCCAGTCAGCTTCACAGTGTGTTGTATCTGTAATCAGCCAGAGTGGAAATATTCACCCAAATTTTAATCAGTGGATTTACAGATTGTGACAAGTATTGTGTCTTATCGATGTAAACATGTTAAATTCAAGCCCTTAAAAACACCAGACAAGTTCTTAAATGAGTGAGAAACAGATTTGCTTTACCAGAGAAAGCATATGACTTTACCTGCATAAAAGACAATAGAATTTTTTTTACCATAAATAATATAAAATAGCATGGAGCCCTTTTAGATAAGGATGTTGAGATGGGATATCACAAGTGACAGATGAAGTGATGGAGGACAGAAGCAGTTCCTGTATCCATTACTTTTACTACTTAGAGCTGCAAAAGCACATTAAAACCAACCAAATGCAATGCAAACCATATGTGCCACACTTTGGGGGCTTGATTTACCACAGCAGCTACAGCAGAGGTCAGTGTTTGTCTATGACTATCATCATCATTACAGGAATAATTACTGTTGGCCAAATACAGTAATTATTCTCTAACCCAATTGGAAAGACTTAAGTCAAATTTGGACCAGTGCCTGCCCAATATATGATCATAAACCTGCTGCTCAGACTGTAATCCCTCTTAATTTGTCTTTGAGTGAAATCCATGTAAATGTTAAATAAGCCTTTACTTTCAGTTTGACACCTCTAGTTTGTTATCGATTGCTGTGGGCATTCTAGTCAATAATAATAAAAACACATGTCTCTGTGTAGCTTTTGGGGTTGTAGAAGACTATACCATAATATCAGAGAAACTAGTTGTTATATACACAGTCTAGTGCTGTAACATTGTGAAATAGATCAATAATTCTAAATTTAAAAAAGAAATTGCAGATTTAACATAAGCAAGAGATCCATTAAGTAATAATGTTCTATTTATAGCAAAAGGCAAAGTTGAAATAAACACAGTGAAGCACTCAAAAACTGTCCACTGGTGATGGAATCACTTGGCAACAGGGGAAAAAATCATTTAACCCTTTTCTTCAGTCTCTCTTTCTCTCTTTGTGCTTTCCTCTCCAAGCAGACTGTCATCTGTTGGGGTTTTAGTCGGAGACTAAATCAGAAACTGTTGATATAGTGATATGACTAGAGTCTCATATCCTGATGAAGCCATTTCATATTCAGATTAAGATCCATATCTCAGTTTAGTGCATTTTTGTGTGAATTCAATGATTAAACAGGCATATATCTTACTGCAGTTTGAGATATATAAATAAAAGTACACAGTTCACTGGAATGTTTTTCTGGTCTGTGACTTTTAACCTTCAAACCTGTGACAGAAGTAGAGT
The DNA here is from genome assembly GCA_036785175.1 of Eupleurogrammus muticus. Taxonomy (NCBI): domain Eukaryota; kingdom Metazoa; phylum Chordata; class Actinopteri; order Scombriformes; family Trichiuridae; genus Eupleurogrammus; species Eupleurogrammus muticus. Next base: position 17,487,760 of record JAYKQN010000006.1, on the reverse strand, counting down.
ATCTTTTGGCATATGCCAAATATCTGTAAAAAACATATAATTATAACAATAAAAGAAACAACAAAATTCATAATAATTTTGAGTATTTAAGCATTTGTGTTGCATTCATTCAACATTGCTGCCTGCACCTGTGGAGGAACGCAAAGCACCCGAAAAAAAAAATAAAAAAGGGGAAAGGGCAGAATAGGGTTCCTTTTAACGGGGATCTCCTCAAAGTCTTTGCATATGTGAAAACATTTTCATACAGTGAAGCCTTTTGTGGCTCCACAGAGCTGCACATTGAATGAATGTTGATTTAGGCTGAAGTCTAAGAGTTTAAAAAAAAAAGCGACTTTAAATCTGGGGATTTCTACATTAGCCAAACATGACAGCGTTTGATCATTTTAGAACAAATAACTCTAAGTCCCACATTATAGAACTCAAAGCTATGTCTGTGGAGTTCTCATTTAAGGAGCCATTATACTATCTGTCAACAACTATAAAGACCCCTCTGTTCTCTCTAACATCAGCCCTGTCTTCAAACTGTACTCGTACGTGTTAGAGGAAGTAGTTTTTAGTCATTTGCACTTCTTGTTAGATAAAAATGCAAAAGTATCAGTCTGGTTTTAAACTTCCACTAACTGCGGATTCAGGAACTGTGCTATCCTGCTACATTTACATCTGCCTGTTTCCTTCAACACTGCGGACCATGGGATACTTTTATCTCCCCTAGAACTGTGTGGAGGCATTAAGAACACAACGAGGGTCACTTTCAACAGCGCCTTTCAAATTTAACAGAGAAATTGTCTCTGTTTTCAGAGCTGCCTCCTTTCAATTAAGGCTCCTGGTCCAGCCAAGGTCAAGGCCTATCTCTCCCCGACAAAGATCTGGAGAGGGTTGTGCATGCTTTCATAAGCTCTCGGCTTGATTACTGTAATTCTTTGTTTGTAGGTTTAGACCAGTCCTCACTTCGGCGCCCGCAGCTGCTGCAGAGTGCTGCCGCTCGCCTTTTGACTGGAAAACAAAATCATGACCACTATACAAAAGTTCTAGCCTGCCTGCATTGGCTTCCTTTGTGCTTCGGGATTGATTTTTAGGTTTTTTAGTTTTTGAAAGACATGGCACCTCCACGTCTAGCCGACACGTACACACTCCAGCTCGAGCAAGGCCAAGCTATCAGGTGCCCTGAGATGTAGCCAAATGAATCATCAAATCAATAAAATTATTGAGAGCTATACAAATAGAAACTTTTGTGCAGAAACTGTGGTTAGCAGTGTATTTTTACAGCTGCAGATATGCAGAATGTCTGTGTACAGGTTAAAAAAAAGGACAGAGAAATTTATTTTAAATTGAATTTTATTCAGAAAATTGAATTAGCTGTGATTTTAAACCAGTCTGAGCATACTTATACATCAGGTGAAAATCAAAAAATCGTACACTGAAAAGCACTTCACTGATTGGCAGCTCAGCTCACATTTTGGCACGGAAGCTCTCAAATTGCTGTCATGAATTCACATTAACATTTAGGTGTTTGTTGATTTAACTCAGGCATCCCCAAACTTTTTTTCTGGTAGGGCCTCGTAACTTTTTCCTTCTCTGATGAGGGGCCGGGGTCAGTTTGTTACAGAAAGAGTGTGACGATTGCAGGAGTGCCTAGATGTAAAAATGTATTGTTTTCCAGAAAGCCACAATCAAATAACTTTCTGGATTTTTCACAGAACAAAAGTCAGAAAAAAACAATAACACTATTAATGAAATAATAATAACCAAATAAGTCATTACTGTATTTAATACACACATAAGGTGCACCTAACTGTAGGGCGTGGGTTTTATATAGATATATAAATAGATATAAACAAAAATAGAGCGGGAGCAAAACTGAGTTTGGTTTTGCTTTATTTAAGTATTGATTACAAATACTAACATTTAATCATCAATTGGCACGGGCACAGATATTGTGTTTCTATTGTATAGTGTATTTAAAAATAGAGTGGGGTAATATCATCAATCAACCCATCAAAGTCCTTATCCTCTGTTTCTGATTCCAACAGCAGCTAAATCTCCATCAAACTGCCAGCTTCATTTTCAATTTTCTTTTTCCCTGCGGCTCTGCGAAAATTATGTGTTATAATTTGCTGGAAGTTGCTGTGCAACTGTAGTCCTGATCCTGATTGGAAAAATCACACCGTTTTATGAAAAGAAAACACCAAGACGGAAATGTTCAATTTTCACTTCTTCTTCTAGCTTTACTCCTGTTAATTGAATGGTTGAAACGCTTCTCCTACTCGCTCTTTGCTCGGTGATCCACTGATCGAGTCTTTCCTCCACCTCGGGCCACCTGCCATATGTCCGTGGAAACTCAGCTGCGTCCTAATCTTAAATTCTCTTGCGGCTGCTCGATGTCCGTGTTCTTCCGTGTAGCGGATCGCCTTCAGTTTAAACTGTGCTTCATAAGTGTGTCTCTTTGCAATTTTCAGGGTTGTTAAAACAACAATGTTCTGCATAACGCACATCCCTGTTCTTTTATATACAATCCATGAAAATATAAGACTCTTGTGTGCATCTTATAGTCGTGAAAATACGGTATACGAAAAAGGAAAAATGCTCTCCGGTATTGTTCAGGCCAGACCAAACGTGGAGGCCTTAGTTTGGGGCCCACTGATTTAACTTATAAGAAGCAGAATTTTCAACATGAGATATTCTAGAAAAGAATATTTATCAAAACCGGTGCTGTTCCACGAGAATATAAAAAGCTTTAATAAAAAGGCTAGTTTATAATCGAAGAATATTATTATTGTTAAACATGTTTTGGCTTCTCTTGGCAATTATCAATGAAGGCCAAGTGGGGCGAAACCATACTGCCCATGGATCTCCTCTCTTTATTACATGTATATATATATATATATATATATATATATATCCATCCATCCATTTTCTATCCCGCTTATTCCCTTTCGGGGTCGCAGGGGTCTGCTGGAGCCTATCCCAGCGCATTTATGGCGAGAGGCAGGGGGATACACCCCAGATGGTCGCCAGCCAATCGTGGGGCACACACACCATTCACACACCATTCACTCACACACTCACACCTATGGGCAATTTAGATTTGCCAATTAACCTGAGCATGTTTTGTAATGTGGGAGGAAGCCGGAGTACCCGGTGAAAACCCACGCAGACACGGGGAGAACATGCAAACTCCACACAGAAAGGTCCCAGACCCAGGCCCCAAGGCGGTCTTGAACCTGCGTCCTTCTTGCTGTGAGGCAACAGTGCTACCCACTGCTCCACCGTGTCGCCCGCTATATATATATATATATATATATATATATATATATATATATATATATATATATATATATATATATATATATATATATATATATATATATATATATAATTTTTCCCATCTACTCACATCCTAAGAGCACCTTCTTACCATTCTGAACACCACAGCGCTCCTTTCTAATGCTTTTTGATCTCTATGGGACTTCTGCAGATACACAGATACACATCTGTAGCTATCTTTGAGATGTTTTCTACTATTCGTATGGTACATGAATAGGTCAGCCTCCATCACCATTGAGGTCATCTTGTGTTATTATACCCTTCCATCCACAGTTGTGCTTTACCTATTCCCACAAGCCTGTGTAAGATTAAGCTGGTCTATTGATTTTACTGAATAAACTCATCTCCTGATCCGTAATAGCTTTTCCATCTTAAAACCAGATATAGAACAGATAATACCTGGGCTGCGTGGCAGCACCTTTTCCTGCTCTGCTAACAGTTTTCTAGACAGTTACGGCATCTTACAAACTATTCCTTTGTAAGTTGCATACATTTAAGTTGACGTCACTAAAATTCAAATCTGATGAAAGCAGTGACAGAGGGGTAGTTGAAGAAGTGTGTTATTAATGCGGAAATGATTAAATTCATGAGATTCTTTAAACATGATTTTTGTACATAAATACAGATATCAAAGACATTCAGGCAGGTAATTGAATATTATCTTCTAATGACCTATATAAACAATATTTCTGTGTAAAGCATAATAACATTATAATATCACTGCTATATGTAGGTCTCTATTCAGCAGATGCCAGGAAGCTGACAGATCTAACTGAGGCTGGCTATTTGGAGCACATCGCCTACGAGTACCTGCATTTCCTCCTTAGTGAGCATCACTCCTCGCTTCTGTTTTGCCTTTTCATCCACTATGTTTCAGTGCGTACAATTACCCACGGGCTATTATATAAGCTGCATTAGCCAATCCCAGTGCACGACAACGGACGTGTCAGGGATCACACAAACACAGGTGAACAGCTGCAGAGAATTAGTAACTGGAGAAAGTTGTTCGCGTCTCGTATTTCTAGTGTGCTTTTCTGTTTCATTTCATATAGGTTTTTTTTTCATTATTATTCATTCAGCACACCTGGCCCTTTATAGGTGTTATATAATAATATCTAAAAATGTTAATCCTAGCCCATGGTGAACCTCAGTTTTTGCAGCACCTTGAAGTTGGAACTGTCTTTAGATCCTTTTTAAGCTCCTAATGCTAATTCATAATTCACACATGTGTATTGTTTTTATTTGTTAGCCCTTAAGGCACCTCGTAAACTCTGCTGCTAAGTTAGAGTCTAGAAATCACTTTTCTTCCTCAAGTTTTCCTAAGAAACCTCCATAGGTTGAGGTACATTAAAGCTGGAATACACAGCCCTGTTCAGCATTTTCTTCTTCAGTTTCTATTATACAGTAACTATGGTTACCACTGTCCTTTTGTTAATGTAACCTTCCATCCCCAGTTGTGAACTGCCTTTTCCCAGAAGCCTGAGTAATCATTAAGATGGTTTACTGTTATTTTTCAATAATCTCTCATCTCCTGAGCTTTTTTTGCCTTTCCATCTCAAAGCCAACAAATGGCCCTAACGCCTGCTAACAGATTACTGTAATTCAGTAATTGGACATACTTAAAGCCGACAGCTGAAACTTCCACTTATAACATCAAGCTCAGCAACAGCACCTTTCCTGCTTTGTCAATGATTTTAAGGTAGTTACTTAATTTAAATCCAAGTTTATGGGGACACTTTTCAGTCTTGTTTCTGACCATCAAATTCCCTAAACAGGATTTTCATACAGAAATGTGAGTGGCTTACTAAGCTTGCTGCTGAGGGACAGTGCTGTGTCCAGGTCTATAACACATCCTTGGAACATTCAGGTCAAGTAAGTGAAGAGCATCTACCACCAAGGACATGGCAAACGGTCTGCAATCAAAGGGGAAAAGTGTCAAAAGGAAGACGTATTGAATGTAAAAAAATGGTTTGCAGAAAACCCTCAACCCGGCAACCTTGAGTGTTAATGAATGGAGTGCATTGTATCACAGGATAAATATTCTACAATTTTGCAATTCTACATTCATTGCACAATTTCTAAAAGCATCATGACATGAAACAGATGTGAAAATCATTGAGAACAAAAGGCCAACAAAATCTGTTCTCCTCCCGACCTGTCAGTTTAAGTATATACAAAAAAACAAGGAGAAGGCTATGGGTTGCGACAAAACCGATGGGAGAAAACAATCATTAATTCTTTTACCAGCAGAGCGACCCTAGCAGCAGTAACCAGTATATCGTTGTTCTGGGAATAGAGGCAAAGAGAAAAGTTATGATGGATACCTGACGGCCATAGACTCCTGTACTCACTAAACTGTAGCATCAGTATTTTCACTTGTCAATGATGACACACTTTTTGTTTTTTTCCCCCTTTCTTCTCTCCTGGACAGAGAGATAGTGATTTTTATTGGCTCACAACTTGACTATGAAGGACAAATATAAGGCAGTGACTGTTTTGTTGGATATTACATTCGAGGTGATAATTTTGCAGGTTAAATGTGGAGGAAAACTGCTCTGTAAGGTCTGTGATGAACAGCAGAGGCACATATTTACTGTGAGACTGCAGAAAACAACTTCCTCCCCCCTTATTGTGTGGATCTGATAAGTGGAAAACACAGGGGACCTTAGAGTAATGAAAATTGTGAACCACTTAAGAATTAATTAACCTGTGTTTGCTCTTTATTGAACTATGATGATGGGGTAAGTCTAGTCCTCCACATTTAACAGGCAACACAGTATTAATTTTACTCTCACAAGCCTTATTTACACAGATGACGGACACCTTATATAAAAGATAAGATAAGATATACTTCTGGCATTTCACTGATGAGCGCCATTGTCTCTGGAGAAAATAAAAGCAACTAAAAAAAAAAGGAAATTTATTTTGTGGAATATTTTCCTTCACAAAATTTAAGCTGAATATAATGAAACAAATTATAGTGAGGTAGATTGTATTTATATATACATATCTAACCAAAAGAAGCTACATTACTGTGTAATTTCCAAATAAATATTCAATACTCTGAAATCCTTTTACTTTAATAATATAGACCATGAACTCTTAATAAGATTAAGTATCTTCTATGAATTTACAACAAGACTGTATCTTGCTGACTTAACTACAGATGCAAGATTTGCCAAAAGTACTTTGGGCATGTTTTTGACGGCAAAGAGGCATGATTAAGGGAGGATTAATTGTAAACTGAATTGAACATTTCTCCTGATTAGCACTTCACTGAATCATGTATTGTGCTCTCCATATGGTAGTCTAACAACAACATATAATTGCAATACTGTAATATTATTGCAATTACAATTAGTTTGACCCTCATGCCTTGACCTGAAGTTTAGTTCCCCTCCAGACATGTTTTAAATTATGTAAAATATAGTTCTACTCGGGCGACACGGTGGTGCGGTGGGTAGCACTGTTGCCTCACAGCAAGAAGGTCGCAGGTTCAAGACCGCCTTGGGCCTGGGTCTGGGGCCTTTCTGTGTGGAGTTTGCATGTTCTCCCCGTGTCTGCGTGGGTTTTCCCCGGGTACTCCGGTTTCCTCCCACAATACAAAAAACATGCTCAGGTTAATTGGTAAACTCTAAATTGCCCATAGGTGTGAGTGTGAGAGTGAATGGTGTGTGAATGGTGTGTGTGCCCCACGATTGGCTGGCGACCATCTGGGGTGTATCCCCCTGCCTCTCGCCTTAACGCGCTGGGATAGGCTCCAGCAGACCCCTGCGACCCCGAAAGGGAATAAGCGGGATAGACAATGGATGGATGGATGGATGGATAGTTCTACTCTTATTAATGAGGTCTCCCTCTGTTTATCCAGCACTTGGCCTGTGCTCAAATCTAGACAGTGATTGGCTTTTTGATTTGTGACATCCCAAGTCGAGCCCAGCGTATGTTTGAATCTCAGGCTTTAGAAGAGTAAACAGAAGCCCCCCCCCCACTTTAGCAGAGGAATGTAAATCTCTAGTGGCACATTTTGCATATATACAAGTCAGCGTATATTTATTCAGCCCTGCGTAGTGTTTGCAGGTCCCCTCTCAGGTTGCCTACAGCCCTAACAAGCTCCACTAATCAGAAGGGGGCTCATATGCAGCCTGGGAGGCCAAATTATCCCTGTGAGCGAGCTGTTTAAATTTAACTAAGTAGACCCAGAGGAGCGTATCAGCATACAAGAGGATACTGTTTGGAGATTTGTAAGTAGGTACATAAGACTGAAACTGTAAAGGGGGACACATTTCAATTGGAACCGTCGTAATTAGAATACAAATGCCTTATGACTGTCACCTTTTCCATTTGCTCAGAACAGTACAATGGTAATCAAAGTCATTCTCAGCAGATGAATCAACTTTAATTACCAGACCCTTATATTTAAAAAAGAAAAATGTATGAACGCCAGTGTGCAGTATTTAGCATAATTTCCAGGCTCAATATGGAGAAAGGGTAGGTTTTATAATTAGGAATAAATAATACATGAAAAATGTAATTTGGTTGCAGATGGGTGTCTGCCAGTGACTGGACTGTGTCTTGTATTTTTATATACCGGTATAGGTAAGAAAAGTGCCTGATTCATTGTCAGTGACAATAGCTTCATGTGGAAAGGAAGTATGGTTATCTTTGTAGTTGAAGTAGCAATTGCTTTATAAGAGTATCATTTCAACTCAGCAAATAATCTTTTATCATTTTATTGCCATGTATAATGATTTAGGAATCTCTAGAAACTGGACTCAAGATCTGATTGTGCAATCAGCTGCTATAAAATCAGGCATTTATTTTTTAAAAGGTATAAATTAAGGTCCAGCAGATTATTTTTAAATGGCCACTCAACCGTTTACCGGTTGGGGATTGTGAAACTGCTGATTATAATTTGGGCATGTCATGGCCTTTTTTTCAAGAGAACACACGGGCAAAGGTGGAAACCTGAGGTGAAGACATGAGAACCATTGACCGGACCTTTGGAAGACAGGGGGCAGGTGTGTCTGCCTTTACCTTTGAGTTTACAGAGAAAAGTTCCAGTTTATGCCGCAAATTCATCTGCTGACTAACGCCCAAGAGACACATAGGCTCTTCCGTATTTGGGGAAAATGGTCCTTGGTGTAATGAAATCCTATTTTCTACCTTTGCTATATCACATCACTTGCCAAGCAGAAGTCGGTTTTCATAAAGCGGGGGGTGATGGGTTAATTCCATCAAACAGTACCTATGATTTATCCATAAACTCCATCAAACACAATTGCTTATCTTTAATGGTGTGAAGTTGGTGAGGAATCATATCCTTATCAGTGCACTAGAAACTCTCACTGATTGGCTGAGCCCATTATCTCTGTGTGTGTATAAATAAGTGGTTGACGATGAGTCAGGACAGTACCAACAAAATACAACTTACAATCCCTTAAAATTATGAACAAGCTCAACATATGTATCTGAGGATAATACCGATATTTTCGTGACAGCATGAATTGACTTCGGAGTTAAGATTTTGTTTGTGCAGGATGTGTGTCTGCATCCACAACCTACTGATGGGCTTTGTTAGAGTTGTGCCTGTGCATCCGTGAGACCTTATTTTCTAATCATCTCCCCTCCCACGCACGCATCCCCCTCCACATAGAGGGCCGTCAAAGAGGTGATCACTGTGTGTTATAAGAGGATTTTTTTCAATAGCTCCTAATGATGCGGAATCGATCTGAGAAGCCCGTTCTATGGCTTTAAGCACCTGTTACATCATCTGTGGCTCAGAGTTGCATTAGTAATGATAATAAAAAGAATGTATGGCTGCAGAAGTTGGGGTGTCAAACATTTTTTTTCTTTCACATTTCAAGCATTGTTGACCTAATTTCCTGCATTCTGGTGGACTTTCATGAAATATATTTACCAACGTGACAGGTACTTGACATCAGAGACGTCTCACCTCTGGCTGCTTCTAAATTATGTGGTAATAGCATCATGATCAGAGCTCTAAGTGAGTGAAAAACCTATCAATAGTTTTAATTCCCTGACCGTGTTTGGCCATGGCCGCTATAAAAATATACTGCAGATGATAATATCTTGTACTTAAGAAAGGTCATTTCGTACATTTATTTCAACCAGACACAAAATTAAAAGTCCTCCAAAATAAAAGACGTTGTATGTTTGACCGTGCATGTAGAACGGCACCAGGAATTGAGCCTATAATGATACACCACGTGTGCCTCTGAGTTCAGTCTGAGCGTTTAAAGAAAGCAAAATGAGTGGTGCTGGAGGTGGGAAGGTGGATGTAAAACTAGTGGAGATAAAGTGTTTCCCTGCAACTCTTTGTCTTTTCCTTTTCTTCACCGTTTACCGATTTCATTTCCAAAGTGCCGAATTTTGATTGAGAGGAAGCTGAACTCTCACTCTCATTTAGCCAAAAGGTGTAATTTGAATTCCTGACAAGTTATTGAGGCACTCACTGCAATCCGCGGCCATCATGAAGTACCCTTATTATTCATCAGATGATGAATATTTGGGCCAAGAGAATGTTCTGCATGCGTCATAATTTCTTTTGAAGGTCAAACGTGTAATATTATGAATTGTATTAGAAGAAGATATGTGCACCAATACAGCTGTAAGTGTATTTTAATAACATGTTTAAAATGGATCTGAGGTAGATACATGCATACTGTACTATGTGAAACAATCATATTGATAATTGTGAATCGAATTGATTCGATGAATATCAATATTTTATATGTTTTTGAGGTTTTACAGCATTGTTTAACTATATATACTAGAAGGTCTTATGTTCTCAAATTTTCTTTTTAAGATAGGACAACTTTAATAAGAAGGTGATTTATAGCATTTAGGTAATAGCACTGAATATCAGCTAGATACATGATATGTAATAAAAACATATTAAACATTAAATTCATAAATTCATGTCATCACACTAAATACAGGAAAGTTTAAAAAAGCAATCAGACATAAAAATGGATTGTATGAGAGGTTGTTTTGTATAGTTTAGCTTCACACCCCCAATACCTGCACAGCTCTAGTTCTTTAGGAAATTAAGTTGTCTAAAACAGCATGGGCATAATCAACGGGGCCTTGTGAGGCAGGAGACTTCTTTGTTCTGTGTAACTCCAGATCACTTTCAATGACAGTATGACAAGCTGATAATAAGGCAAATTAAAAAGAAATAATAATAATAAATCTGATACACCCAGACAATGTAAAAAAAACAATGGCTCTATAGATAACCTAACATTGTTCGAACTTTGCTTCTTGGAGTGATTGTTCTGATCTCAGATCTGTTACACTTTTCACAATTCCTGTACTAGCAGAAGCTAGAGGAATCACAGGTCGTTTCCAACATGAACAAACACACGTCTGTACAGAGGTGTTTGCTCAACAGAATGCCAAAAAAAAGACTCTTTTTTTTTCCTTATGTTTCTCCCTATTACCATGATACCATACATAAAACATCACATGCTGAAATGTTCTATTTTCACTTCCAAAAACAATAATGATAATAATATTCACTTTCTTATTGTTTTTGTATGACACAGCACCTGCAGGGACGTGTGACATCCTTCGATCTTATAATATGAACAGCCAAACAAAACAAAGACATCGAGAGGGCTGAATGTTCTTTTGTTTGTTTGTTTTATGGAGCAGAAACATGGCCCTGCATTGTCCCCGGAGCTTAGTGAATGTTCAGCCAGAAAGACTAAAACATGTATTCTTAATCCTTTATGCATGTTTAAATAATTCCTTGCTGCTATTTCTCAGGCTATCAAATTAATACACCAGCTGATCACAGCTTCTGGTCTCATCCAACCAGCAGCACAGTGACATATCCTCTCCTGTCAGTCCATCTCTAGCTGTATATGGCTTATTTTTGGCTGATTTTGTTGCTTAGTTTCGAGTTGCCGTCCCACTTCTGGATGTCAGACTAATGACCTGATCAAGATCGATTTAGCCTAAACAGCTTCCAAAAGACTGACAACTTGTCTCAACTCAAGGATGCTGCTCTGCAAAGTGAATCCACTGCAAGTATAATGGTGATGTTAAAACCTCAGAGTGTCAATCTCACAACTTGGACCTGGCCGAAGAGATGATCTCCAATCGCAATATTTTGCCCTTACCAATGCAGAACCAAGCAGACTGAGACCGCTGCTCTTGGTCCGCTTGATGGTTTCACACCAACAAAAATGAACCAAACTCAGCACCTTTGCTTGGATGGACTCTTTGTTGGGCACCAACTGCCTTTGGTATGAAAGCACCGTCGGTTTTCAGAGGAGGTAGTAGCAGCCGTGCTCTAGTCGCTGGCAAGTACCACGCAGGGTGTCAATTCTCGCCTCCAGTCCAGAAAAGTCTCATGCAAGCTAATCAATCTATGCATCTCAAATCCTGCTGCTTCAGGCGTCAGCTCCCGTGCCTCAATCAGTCCGTTCAGCGTTGCTGTCAAACCTCGGCATTCCTTGGCCTCGCTTGCCGCTCCCACTCCCATGTTAGATAGATGTTATGTTCCTCCAGGTGCTAACATTTCTCTCGGATTAAGGTCTGAAATTCTGCAAGGAGAAGAAATAACTACCGTCAGCCTATTTCTGCATCTGGAAGCAAAGTTTCCCCTGGGGAAGATTTCACAGTGGTGAATAAAGTGGCTAATCTGAGAAAGACAAGAGACATGCATGTTTTTGAATTTGTGGCTTCTATAATGTATTGCAATGTGATATGTTGAGCGTAGGCAACAACTTGATATATATATATATATATATATATATATGTTTTGGGTTTAAAAAAACAGTATCACAAAGCTTTCTTAGGCAAAGTAGCACTGTACACAATCTATCTTCATAGTGCTAAGCTTCAACAAAGAGACAACTATGAGCAACTTCAACCAAAGTGTGTGCATTTAGCCGTATTGCATTTTTGATAGTGTGCCCATGCTGGAACTGCCTCAGCACAGTCTTCATGGTGGAAAGATTTTCTAGAAAGGCATCTACCCTGATAAATGCGCTTCATCAAAACTGACTTTTTCGTCCTTTATGTTGATTATTTGCTCAAAGGCCTTTCTCAGGTGTTTCTGGTAGGGGCATATCTTCATTCAGCCTTTAAGAAACCAGGCATTGTGTCTCAGCTGCTGAAATGAGGGCTGGATAAAGAATATTTAATAAGTGCATGAAAATCTCTGCCATTTCCTGTTCTGTATAATGCGGTAGGAGTAGCAACGAGGAAATATTCTGGGAAGAAAAAATGAATATTCAGCCTTTTGCGAAGCATTAACACTCAAATTTCCTCATCAAGCTCATTAGACCCGCCGGGCAAGAAGCAACTCTTTTCCCAGTGGCATCTTTTAATATTAATGATAATCAGAAATATACATGGCAGTGTGCTTCACGTTTTTGCTGCAAAATCAATCCTTTCATCTTCAATCAGAGGTTCGATGCCCTGTGCTGGGTTCTATTAAATGGAGTCCACAGTACCGTCTTTTTTTCGATCTCTGATTGATCAAACCATCCACCCTGCTGCAAGGTAGTTTCTGGGTATTTCACTGGACACAAATGACATTAAAAAAGCTTCTCTTGCAAAAGAGGAACTTTCGCAAAATTACATAGGCTTTCACTGCAGAGAAAATTTCTCCTCGGGCACTTAAATTAGTACGGTGCACACCATCCCTCACTGTCACTCATTTATCTCCAGACAGCTGATTCCGGCTTCATACGTGTGTCATTTGCATATCATCATTTCATTAAATGAAGGTTGCTACTCTTTTATTACTATTATTCTGGTCACGTTATTTTGGATCTGTGGAATGGCATTTATTTTTTTTTTTGCAAAGATCTGGTCCATACCAACGACTTGTAAATTTTTCACACACGCTGTGGCATCTGTAGGTTTCCATAGTTATTTTCACTGGCACTGACATTTTTCTGTCCTAGATTCCAACCCTGCTTGTCTGAAATTTATTCCATCACAGTCACGTGTCATGTGGGGAATGCGTCGCAGATCGATGTGATAACGAAGCAGTTGTAGACATTATTGATGAAGGGCTTTCATCTGGTACTGAATTCATGCTGATCATTAGATGCATTACGTAGCTATCAGTCTCAAGAATATTTATCGTCGCCATCCACCACATGCTATGTCATGCAAACCTTATCGCTGACTCTCCATCCTACTTCAATTTTCTGGTGTTCAAGGGGCTTTGGCTAGAAGTCCGTCTGCAATTCCCCCCTCTATCAGCATTCGCCCTGTCGTAAGTCAGCGTTCCCTCCAATCCATTTTGGTTCTGCAAGGTTGTATATGAGGATGGTGTAGCAGCTTCTACCATTAAAAGATTTTTCCTGGAAAAATTGCATTTTTTTTTTTTTTATGTTACTCTGAATCTGCTACTACAACCCTCAATTTGTTTGGCCATTAATGTGATATTTATTATTTCATGGATATTCACCACTTCACAGTACATTAGAGGTCTTGTTGTAGGTTTCCAGTTTAATGCTAGAAGCATTGATTCATCTTTTCCCTTGAAAACCTCCCCGAGACAATAGCCTCCCCATCACTTTTTTGGTCTTGATGCAGGGTTATCGTTCTCCCTATGTCGACTCACTCCTGGATTGTTCTTTTCTATTAAATAGTCTTCTTAAGGTGTGAAGAATTTACCTTTAATCCAGAATATATAAACACCAAAGCTGAAGGTGATTACTCAGTAATCATTGCTCGCAGTAATTCACAATTCTGCCCTTTTCAATCCATGTACCCTTATTTGAGGAATGATTCTTCCTCAAGGCCCCTCTCTTTATGATCCCTGGTAACAATCCCATGTCCAAATCCAAGTTGGGCTGTCACATTAGGAACATTCTTCAGAAATACCACAGTGTTCTTCAGGTCATTCATTCAGGGTAGGTGCTGCAACCTCTGCAGCCATGCAGATTTTGTCATTAGCTTCTGCTCGTGTTTGCTCGGATGGATCAGCATGCATAAAAACTCAAAGGTGGCTGGTGTTCTGGTACAGTGTACTACTGCACCTTCAAATCAAAGGGTCACATTTTTTCTATTTATTTTTCTCACCCTCGCTGTAACATGTAGTCACTACTTGTTGAGTCTTGTTTATGGATCCTTACTGGACACTAGCCTGTGCAGGCTTGAGCATCATCTTATGCCGGGTATTTCTAGTCAATCAATAGTGCAGGCTGCTCTTGTTTTATTACGTGTCATGTACTTCAAGGTTTTTTCTCGGTCAGGTTATGCATCTTCTGTGTGGTGAGAGGTTGGTTTCATTCTTGCTCAGAAAGAATAGGAGCTTTATATATATGCTTTGTTTTGGAGCTTGCACTCCTCTATCATCTTATCCCAAATAGCCCAGTACAGTCCCCAAGCCAAAGAATTTAAATTTTGCCATTGCCATCATTCAATAGACATTGCAGTGGACTTAGTACTGTGATCTTTATAGTGACCAAATCCAAATCCATATGTCTGCAATGGATTTACAGAGTCTACTTTGTATTGAGATAAATTAAAGAGTTTATAACATAATAGATTATAACACATTAATAGACATATTTCAATCTGTATTTGAACTGCTATTATCTATAAGCATACTAGTAATCATAATGGCAAAAGAACAACCATTTTACTAGTGTAAAGCAATTCATAAAGTCTGTATTTAGAAATGTAACGGCCTAATAACGTACATATGCTTGTTGTAATCTACAAGATTTCTGAGCACTGGGGTTTTTCATTATTTTGTCATCAGATCAGAATCAGTTGCAGGTTTCTCTTAAACACTTAACTATTTAAAGTTTTTACTCTGAATATCAAACATTATATTATCACATCACAAAAGTTACTCCAATTGATTTCAAGTAGAGCTCTGTGCTTCGATACATGTTTTATGGGATCCTAATGCAGATATTTAATGTGATGGATTACAAGATCAGCATCTCAGCTCAGCATTTGTTTCATCCTTGACATTTAATCGCCTTGCAGCCCAGCTTTGGGTTAGCACTGAAACACTTCAGACACATTACAGAATTTTCCAAGCCCAGGAGGATTTAATCTCCATGTGAATTTAATTTAAATTCAGGGCGCAGTCATCTGATTATAGGTCAGATACAAAAAAAATCTATAGATATCAATCTGTAGGACAAAAAAATAAAACAAAACATGAGGGCAGAGATTAAAAACTTGATTTATTGCACAAAAGTTACCACAAGAGATGACCATACTGCATTGCATTTGCGACAAACTGTGACAGCCTTTTTTTTAAATTTTAGATAATACCAAGGTTTTATGCATGAAGACTGTGAGTCTCCCAAAGAACCTTATAGATTAAAACTGGTGATAATGCCTCTTGTCTTGAATACTCTTAAAGATGTGCTTCAATCACACTTTAATGCCAATGGAGGATTAGCAGCACAACACAATCCCCTTGTGCTCCTTCTTTTTAAAGAAGATTTCTTACAACTAATAAATGGCTTCTGTAAGATTCTGAAACTTTTTGCATTAATCACCTTGAATAGCAAAGCCAGGTATGGACATTGTTTCCAAACATATTTTCATGTCTTCCAATTACATTGTCATGATACATCCTGTCACCTGTGAGTTTTGGCCTTGTCATCAGTAAATGACAAACAAATAGCTGACTTTTAATCACTGACTGTCCTGTACAAGAGAGACAGACAGGATGTTCATTGCCTTTTTCTGCTCCTCTCATTGGATAACAGATATTGTTTGTGAACAATGAAGGCACTGGGAGAGATGGCTCTCTTGTTAAGTTGGTAGCGTTGCATGGATTGTCTATGATGTCATCCAATCATTTACTTGAATTATATCAAGCAGTGCAAGCTTTCCATGTGATTACCTAATCGTGTGTTGTATGGATGTATTAGTGATAACAAGATTTCAGTCATTGTAAACATTTCCTTGTGTGCAGCATTGCTGTGACTATTGTGGCACAGAAAAAAAATGCTATAAACAGGAAAGAATACATTTTACGCTGTTCTGATGGAGCTCAGGATTCTTCAGGAGGAAGGCTGCTTTACTCCAGTTTTAGTAAACACTTTTATTGTATGAATGGATTGTGTGAAACAACTGATGTTTTGGATATGTAGAAGAACACAGAACATTAACCTTTGATTTCGGCCGAGCATAATATAAATAATCAATGACATTAATCTGCTGCCTTGTGCATGTAAGCACAGCTGTGCTCTTAATGGGGAGACACACTCCTCACAAACAAAAGCAGGTTTACATTGGTAATTAAATGCAATTCCATAGATATGACATTAAAAAGCATTAAGACGCAAAGCAGAATTTACTTTAAATATACACAAAATCACATGAACAGGTACTCAGCTGCAGACAGACAAGCTTTTCTTAATTTCTGAAATAGCAATTTCTTATTATATCTTAAAAGCATGTGTGTAATTTACTGTATAATACAATGTATTTATATAGATCACTTCTGTACATACAGTTGGATTTACATCACACATCATAGAACATTCTAGTACCAGTAATATTAATAAAGTACATTCTTTATGCTTCTTTTTTTACACATTGGTTCCTCTTCAATCTCTTTTGGCCTTTTTTTGTGTTTAGTTACACGCAAAGTTTACCAGATAACTTCAGTCCATCGCTGCTTTGTGTTGTTTCATGTTCTTACCAGCCAATTCCCATTTTATCAAACCCTGTCTGGTTTGTATTAATTGGTCCATCTGATAAAAATATTATGATCGTATAAATTCCAGTAGTTTTAATAACTGTATTACCATTTTCAATTCACTCAAATGTAATTTATACATTACATTAGATGTCAATCACCAGTGGTGGACTCAGGCTTTTTGAGGGGCAGGGGCAAAAGAACATAAAAGGCACCCGATGCATTTAATGCCCCCCCATCAAAACAATCCAAGGTATTTTATTTATAAAGCACATTTTAAGAACAACAATGTTACAAAAGTTCTGTACCAAGAATAAATAAAACACAGTAAGATAATAATACACCGTTAAATAAATACCAGCATTATAAAAACATTAAAAAACACTTAAGACAGATAGACAACAAAGAACCACTGATTCCAAAAAATTAATGAACATTTTTAGAGTAAGTTGTTTCTAAAAGCAAGAGAAAGGATTAGTGACATAAAAGTAGAATTCATTTGACCATGACCTTTTTATTGGATATTTGGATAAATTCTGTTGGTTGTGTGTACATGTTTTCTTAATAGATTCACTTCTGTAATTTGTCATATTTATTTCCACTTTTTACGAACTAGAACTTCATCTGGACGTTTCAAACCTGGCCCTCTGAAAAGAAGGGCCAAGTTATATATATTTATATATATATATATATATATATATATATATATATATATATATATATATATATATATATATATATATATTTTGCTGTACTTTTATTACTCACTTCACTGCTTTTAATTTCTTTGAAAGGACACCTAATTCTGTGCTTCAACCTCTAGTTCATCCAATTACAACAACTCAAAGGGCATGTTTTAACAGAGGTGGCAGCCATGAGGGCTCTTCATTCCAGATTATGACATGAAGTGAACTCTATAGGGCCCTTCACCCTCATTTACTTATAACTAAGACAGCAATTACAGAAATTTCCCAACCTGGGAAATGAATTAAAAATTGTTGTCAAGCTTCTGTGAAGCGTCTTCTAATTTTTCACTTTATTTCTTGTGGATTTCTCTATTTAACTTTGCCAAGCCTTTTATTAATCAGTGAATATTCTTAAAATTCAATAATTTTTTATATTGTTTAAGGTACAATGAAAAAGTATCTAACATGATGATGAACTGAATATCTTTGGTTTTTGGAAAGTTGGTCAGGAAAATACAGACATTTGAAGATGTAACCTTGGACTGTAGGGAACTTTGAGAGATATTTTGCACTAATGTCAAAACGATTAACTGATGAATCAATAATTATTATACATTAATAATTGGTAACTTAAATGGGAAACAATATAAGATGACGAGAGGTCCCAGGTAGGCTATATTTTAAAGAGTCAAAGGCCAAAATAGGTTGGAACCAGTGCCCTAGAGAGCACTTTATTATATTATATAATATTTTCGCTCCTCTGGGGGCATCTTAGGCTACGTTCAGACTGCAGCCTCAAGTGACCCAAACCCTTTTTTTTGCCCCAATGAGACCTTAAACTGATCTTTTAATGGCACATACATCTGAACAACAAAGATACGATCGTTCGCCTTACGACTTCAGTCTGAATGGCCAGGTCGGTTGTCCGACCTAACACGTCAACAGCGAGAGACAACCGTCACTGTTCCACGCTGAGGTAAGAGGAAGTGGGAAGAGAGCAACGAGCATGGCCTAAAAAACTTTGCTCTTTTCTTCCTTGATCTCCTCTTCCAAACTAATATTTTGTACATGTGCTGGCCCTGGTAGGACAGCAACTTTAAAATCACCAAATGTCAAATGACATCCTCTAAACACTAAACACATTCGCTGCATAGACATGTGTATATATGTTTTTTTTAATTAATACACTTTCAACATACATTAGCAATTTTACATTTGAACAATGTTTAGTATCTCATGTACCTCTATATGTGTATATATAGAGGTATATGTGTGTGACAATGCGCATGCCGGGGCATTTAAAGTTCACACTGAAGATCATATACAAGTCTTGTTTAATTGAAAAATGCTAATCACCTCGCAAAAAAAATCTGAATTGAGCTTTAAACCCTGCAGTCTGAACGTAGCCTTAGAGGGCACTTTGCAGTATTTTGTTTGTTCTTTGTCGCTTTGGCTCAGAGTGGTCTTTCTGAACACTATCCTGAAATTTAGCATTTATTTTTAACATGAAAAACTGGTCTCCTCCTTCATCCGCCCTTCTTCCGCCTCGGCCTCAGCCACGGTGGTCCCGTTGCTGAGCGGCGCGTCGCTCAGGGTGCTGCGGAGCGTGACCCGGGTCACGCTGAGCGAGTGTTTCCTGGGGGCGATGTGGTGCTGCCGGTGGCACATCACCTCCTTGAACATCTCTCTGAAGCGCGTGGACATGAGGTTGTACAGGATGGGGTTGACCGCCGAGCTGAGGTAGAAAAACACCCCGGAGATGATGTGCACGTACTGGAAGACCTCCAGGTGGCTCACGGTCCAGTCGCTGATGAAACTCCACATGAGGCGATCGATGTGAAAGGGGGCCCAGCAGATCCCGAACACCACCACTAAAACAACTGGAGAAACAAGCAGACAAAACATAAACACAATGAAAGATCCCTGGGTAAAGCGGCGTATTGATTGATATTCTGCTCTTTAATTCGAATGCCCCTCTCTGGCCTCTGTGTCAAAATGTCAGTGATTTAGAGAATATTTGTCCAGGGTTCACAGCCTTTTATGTACTGTATGTCAATTTTAAACTAGTTTCACAGTAAGAAAAATCTTCTTTAAAGCCTCTTCTTATATTAATGGTATTCTTTCTGGAATTTCCCCCCAATCTCTGCAAGATCCCATAAGACACAACATGAGGTATAGAAAGCTAAGAGAGCATTATCTGTTCTGTCTGTTTGTGTATAGTATTCCCAGTAAATCTTCAGAGACTCGCTGTAATACAAAATCCCTACTCCTCATCCCTTAGGTGGACCCGTATACCGTGCCTCCATCAAAGCTATCTGGCTTTGTTTATGTCACCTTTTGGCCGCAAGAAATGAAGGTGTTTTACCCCCAGAGGCCTTGCGTGTTTGTTACATCTCGGAGAAGTCTTATAGCGGTGGGTGAAACTTCTCTGCATTTATGAATCTGATTCTCCTACAGGTTCTGAATTGATTCGTACTCATGTATTTTTCACGCTATAGTATGATGTTGAGCAGCGCGCGTTCTGACGGCGTAGCGTGTGCAATTGGAAATTAGCAGGAATTTCTGAGTATATAAGCATGACTTTACTGCACATACTCATGCCATATTCTGCATTGATATGTTTGAGCCTGGGTTATTGGCTTAGAGCAACCAGCAGGTGAAAGATTTGTTCCTGGTGTGAGATGTTGGAGCTCGAGTGGGGCGATTGTCAAGCCAACTCCCTCGTGGATCGTTGTTGTGTTTAGACGGAGGCTACAGATCGTTAACCCGAGGGGTCGAGGCGCATGTCCGCCTAATGATGTTTCAGCTGCTGATCGTGACCAGAACCCCTTAGAGGGTCTCTTCAGAGCGGCGGGCTCACCAGGAGCTGCTAGAGTCGATGGCGGTCAGTGAGAGGCCATCCTGCCGGACCAAGGGGGCCCACGCGGAATCTAAAGTAGTCTCCATTTACACCCATGACATCCTAAGGCGATACCAGGTTAAGCAAACAAACTTTAGTTTTCCCAGACAATGAACTATTTAATCTGTAGCAGTCACAGTGCTGGAGATATGGAGCTTGGCTAAGAAAAAAGTCTTCCAATTACATTGTCTTGATTGGTACTGTTTTTCGCTTTGTCATCAGTAAATGACAAACAAGTGTTAGCTGACGTTTCATCACAGACAGGGTATTCATCGCATATTCATATCCTCTCATGGGATAAAGAATATTGTTTGTGAACAATGAAGGCAGTGGCAATGATGGCTCTTTTGTTAAGTTGGTATCATTGCATGGATTGTCTATGATGTCATCCAATCATTTACTTGAATTATATCAAGCAGCTCAAGCTTTCCAGGTGATTACTAGAAAAAAGTCATACATTTATGAGAAAAACTTCAGAAATTCTCCAAGATTGTAGAATCTGAAATTTCCTTGGAAAAAAAAACCCAACTTGGACATGCTCTGACATTGTAGTCACAAATTTACATTGCTCCAACTCACAAGGTTGGGTCAAATTAATTACACCAGGGGATGCTTTCACTTGCTGTGTGTGGAGCCTGCAGCGGTGCAGCCAATCAAATCCCACTTTGCAAATTTGAATTTAGCAATAAGGAACATTGCTAATATCAATAAGGTATTTTACCCCCAGAGGCCCCACAGCTTATCAATCCTCATTGCAATAATACGCAATAAGGAACATTGGTAATATCAGCAATCCGTTCACGCTGGATAGGCTTTGCCTAGTACACGAGGGACAGCCCAGCGCCTACCATGACGGATCAAAGTGGACCGCTGCAGCCCTGGGGGCAGAGTCGCATCAGAACCGCACGTCCGATCTACTTTGCGCTCGGCGAGTGTGTTGCTGAGGACCTGAGGAGGCGAAGCATTGCGTGTGAAGTTGTTTGCACATGCAACACATTCATTATTAATAAACGGAATAAACAAGTGATCAGCGATCCGCTCGGCCGAATGCGGCAATGTTGAAGTGTCGTCCTCCAGAGCTGGAGTGGAAAATTTGAAAATTGTGTAGAGACTAATTGGAAATAGCTAAATGATGTGTAATAGTCAAATTACACATCACATAATGTACAACAAATATCTTGTGCAGTGTTTTTTTAATGGTTTTCTCATGTGAACCGCTACTTATGAAATTTCCCTTTGCTCTGTTTTCACAAGCAGTGTAAAGATTTTCCAAATTAATATCTTCACCTGCTTGATTGCGGTTGATAAATGAGTTTGTTATCACAAGACAACAAGTGGCATTCTCTTGTAAGAGCTCTGTTAAGAGCATTAAAAGTAGAGTAATAAGATGTTCTTTAAATGAAACATTTTATATGCCAAGTGTGATTGATTTCTGTGCCTGGATATATATTTAACACCCTTCAGTCCACAGAGGATTTATTTATGGCTGCTGCAACTGATGACTATTTACATTATCATTTGATGCTTTTAGGTCCCCAGAGACCAATAGAATCTTTTCGTTATCCAGGTTTTGTTTGACCTATAGTCCAGAACCTGCCCATATACTGTGTAATTTCTATGTATGTGCAGAAGTAATTTGTAGAATACACTAACAAGAATGTAGAATAGACCACTTAAATGTGGTTCATTATTTGTTTTCTTGTGAGAACCCGTTCAATCAAAACTAGTCTAAGGCTGAATTACTACCACTATTACTATTGTGCTGAGATGAAAGATACGTTTCAGGAAAGCTCATAATTAATGTTTCTATCAGGTTTTCTTTTTCAAAATTCTGCTCTGAGTTATATTAGAGCAGGGGTCACCAACCCTGGTCCTGGAGGGCTACTGTGGGTGCAGGTTTTTGTTTCAACCAGGCAGTAATCAACCACTAGAGGACTTGCTAAGGACCTTCATCAGTAGAATCAGATTGATTGGACCAGGGTTGGTGACCCCTGGATGAGAGTGGAGATACTCACACAGCATTTTGGTGACCTGATGGCGGCGAGCCTTCTGCTGCTGCGAGCGAACGTTGCAGAAGCTGTCCTGGCCGAAGCTGGACTTGGCCTCCAGCGCCTGGTGCACCTTCTCCCGCTTCAGCTGCAGCCCGATGAGCATGTAGAGCACGCTGATGGTGAGCATGGGCGTGACGAAGAACAGCAGGGTGGTCACCTGGATGGTCAGGTTGTAGATCCAGCGCGGCTTCACCAGCGTGCAGATCGCCGATTCAGGGATCGCCGCCTCCGTGTCCACTCCCGGGCTGCCGGAGCGGCCGTAGAGGACGGCGATGCCGTGCAGGCTGGTGTTGGGGACGGCGCACAGCATGGACACGCCCCACACGGCGAGGATGACCCGCTTGGCGTGGGTGCGCGTCACCACGCACTTGGCGCGCAGCGGGTGCACCACGGCGATGTAGCGCTCCACGCTCAGCGCCGTCACGTTGAGGATGGACGCCAGGCAGACGGTCTCGAACAGGAAGGTCTTGAAGTAGCAGCCGCCCTTCCCGAGCAGGAACGGGTAGTTCTGCCATAGCTCGTACAGCTCCAGGGGCATGCCGAGCAGCAGCACCAGCAGGTCCGACACCGCCAGGCTGAACAGGTAGTAGTTGGTCGGCGTGGACATCACCTTGTTGCGCGCGATGACGGTGCACGTCAGCACGTTGCCCACCACGCCGATTATGAAGACGACCAGGTAGATGAGGCAGATGGGCAGGAACACGGACGACCGGCGGGGCCCCAGGTATTTCTCCAGGTAGCCTTCTTCCGTCAGACACGCGTCCTCCAGGTCAACATGGCTGCCGTTGAGGCCGGAGGTCAGATTGAAGCACTTTTCCCCCGGAGGACAACCCCACTCACCGTTTTCGGCCATTAGAGCAAACGAGCAGTTGTAGGTCGACATCTCGCTGAAGCGGCCGGACGTGATCTGGGGAAAAATAAAAATCAAACAACCATCACTATTAAATGCCAAAGATCTTCAGGTGTGAACAGCATGTTGGACTTTGTGTTGTGCTTGTGTCAGCACAATCTACATATCAGATTTACTGTGACTCCTATTACTGACCACTAAATTGAATAAATTACCATTAAATTCCTTGCTGTAATGATGGTTTTCTTTCTCCTTTGCTCCCCAGCACTAAATGACAGAGGTTAGTCACTATATGACAGACAGTGTGGAACTTTTAGAAGCTCAAGGGTCTCTAGTTGAGGCCAAAACTCTGCAGTATTAAGTATTAAGTCAGTTAAGTTAAGTTTAAAAATCGGTTCTTAATATAACGTTCCAAAGTCAAACAGGAGTAAATTGTGCATATTTGGAGGACCATTTCAAATATTACCTGTGGATTAAAATATATTTGGTTATATGGTTGCAGGTTGTGTTACCGAGTCAGAATAAATGACAGTGCTGCATTACAGCAACAAAGGAACATGTCATGCAGACTAATTCTTTTTTTGCTTTCAGAAAACAATGGAGCTCTATGGCTGAAAGGAAGAAGAAAAAAAACATTATCAGGCTCAGATGCCACTGGCAATACTCGGTGGCAGGATCAGTTCATGTTTGGATTTTGTCTTTTCATGGTCTGTGTTGACAGTAAGAGAAATACGGTATCAATAGTGCCAGGCTTATCCTTTAGGCCATTTTTAGAATTCCTTTGAAGTGTCTAATAAGTGGAAATATTTCACTGTCAGGATCACAGCGAAACGGGGTCAATGCACTAGGGGAGGCATTAAAACAAGGGCACGCTTGTAGACTACAATAAAAGGTCTTCTGTTGTATCCTTATTACTCCCATTAGCCTGAAACAGTGGGAATGTGGTTGTGTCAGTGATGGGGGGCTCTAAGGTACAGTACCTTATATCATGAAAGCCACTGGTGCTCATTTGTCAATTAGTTGATTTTTTGTCCTAACTATTAAATGAATCGCCAAATATTTAATAGTTAATAGTCAGAACATGCAAAAAGGTGTCGCTGTGAGGCAGAAGGCGCCACCCACTGCTCGGCCATGTCGCACCATTTTGAGAATCAATTTAGTAATTTTCAAGAAGAAAATGTCCAAATTCTCTGTCTTAGTCTGGAGGGAAAAAATAACATTTTAGCCTGCGACCTTCTTGCTGTCAGCTTTGAAAACCATCCATCCATCCATCCATTTTCTATCCCGCTTATTCCTTTTTCAGGGTCGCAGGGGTCTGCTGGAGCCTATCCCAGCGCATTTTATGGCGAGAGGCAGGGATACACCCCAGATGGTCGCCAGCCAATCGTGGGGCACACACACCATTCACACACCATTCACACACACACTCACACCTATGGGCAATTTAGATTTGCCAATTAACCTGAGCATGTTTTGTATTGTGGGAGGAAACCGGAGTACCCGGTGAAAACCCACGCAGACACGGGGAGAACATGCAAACTCCACACAGAAAGGTCCCAGACCCAGGCCCCAAGGCGGTCTTGAACCTGCGACCTTCTTGCTGTGAGGCAACAGTGCTACCCACTGCTCCACCGTGTCGCCCGCTTTGAAAACCAGTGATTGACATTTCATTCATCATGTCATTTTATGATCCAAACATGTAATCAACGTATACATACATCAACTATCAAAATATTTGTTAATTTCCAGCCCTACTGTGTACACTCACATCAGTGAATGAGGTGTGTGTCATCTGTCCTGTGCCATGGCTTCACACATGGTGCCTCATTTTCACTACTCTACAAAGAACACGTATTGGCTTAAATTGCAATTGGATATTCCATGTTCACCAGTGAAGCAATTTGAGCACTTCCACCCTCATTTTCTTTAATTTTATGCATGTAACTATAATGGATTTTCTATTGATATCTGAAAGCTGCCAGAGCTGGTATTTTCTATAATGTGTTGGCCACTGCTTGTGCAATTTAGAAAGGATGAAAAAACATACCTTCTTGACATGTTTGCATGTAAAAAATGTTAGCATTGTGGGATTGCTTCCTGTCACCAGCGGAGGGCGCTAGAATTTGTCACTATGGCTCTGCATGTCTAATCAGGGCGGATTGCTCATGATGCATACTAAGTAAATTAGAATTAAGCTATAGGTGCAAGGGACTTTTTTGTCAGTCTTAAACACACCTTAAACACATGTGCTGAATTTCGTTCTTCTAAGCAAAACTCTATTGTGAGGATATTCTTATTAGAATATATCTACATTTTTAGCAGTCCCAATGCACACATGTGAAACTTGGTACATTTTGAGGTATATTCAGGTGCTTAAAAAGGCAATGAAAGATGCATAAAAACTCAGGCCCTCAAAAGATTCCTAAGCCTTGTCACACCTGAATTAACACTGAATGTGTGAATTGGCTGAATGTTAATTTCTGGAAGGTAAAAGTTTAACAATAGCAACATTTTTTCCCAGTGAGAGCTACATAATGAGAAAGACAGGAAAACATTTCTGTGTTACAATTGTACAATTGTTTTTTTCCCCCATACATTTACATACATCAGTCAAAGGTCTTTTATCTCTCTGGCAGAATATGACTGTATTATGGATTTCATCAGGATGCATTTTGTGTCTGTTAACCAAAAGCTTTCAATTTAGACAGAAAATTAGAACTCAACATGTTTTTTTGTGTTTTTTTTGGGGGGGGGGTATATATTATTAGTGAACTGTGGAAGCACTTCCACTGCATTACAAAAATATCATATTATATGCATATCAAGCAACCCACTTGGGCACCCACTACTGTGCCATAAATTGTCTCATTTGTCAGAAGGATTTGCAATCTTATGGCTCCTGACATCCATCAATCCAGTTGTTACTTCCTTCTCACGCTCACAGGAGGCTGAAATATTATTTAAAGAATCTATTATATTAGCATGTTATGCAGATGAATGCTTAAATAGCTCAGATGGGGGAAGCACGTCAGGATCCAAGCTCACATTAGTATTCTTGCTCTGTCACATTCAAAAGAATGAGCGTGCCATGTAAATGTCATGAATGTTGCAGTCCTGCAGGATACGGCGTCTCCGGTGGATTTCATGCATTAATTGATAGCACTGCTTGATGATCAATAACTTCCATATGAGCATGCTACATGCTACATGTCATGTTTTAAGGTTATATTTTATTGATCCCCCCCCTGAAATCCATCTTCTGCTGATTTAAGGCTAGTGAGCAGCTGCAGTGCTCATTTGTTGCACGGAGGCAAACAAATAACTTCATGCAGGTCCTGAGAACATCTGCTGAAAATATCCGCTCTAAATCCATTTTCTGTACAGGTACCTGGGAGCGGTGCAACAATTGTGGAATGGTACTTTCAGTGCATGCTGTAAAACACAGGGCTTTCGCCGTGGCTTTGTGATTAATGCGAGCTCTACATGCAGTCACAAAAAATTGTCACACTCAAAATCTGCTTTGGAATCGGAGCAAACACACAACATAACATGAAATCAGCTTCAGTGTTTAAACCCCTTGACCGGAATACACAAGTACACCAAGCACAAGCTGCTGCCCACTTACACTTCTCGTCCCTGGAGTGCACACATGTTTTTCCTCTTTCGCATGAACCGTGTCATGAATAAATCTCACCCTCAAGTCCAAAACATCTCTTAAAGATAATCCAAAAAAAACCCATCCGATTATGGATTTTTGCTGGTGATGACAACACAAGTTGAAAAAATGTCATAAATTTTCTAGATTTCTAAATGTGTTCAAGCCACGTTCAGATTCTTACACGCTCATTACGCTGTTTAGTCGAGTGAGAAGTCTGAACTGTGCAAACTCTTATCCTCATCCAAGTCCTTTCATGCTGTCAGTTTAACACTTACAGCATCTTGATAATACTACTATTGTACACCTTCATACACATATTTCATTCGCATAAACATAAATACATAAATACTATGTAATTGCAAATGCATCATTGCTAAATAATCAATTTAGTCCATGACCTATATATATATATATATATATATATATATATATATATATATATATATATATATATATATATATATATATATATAATTACGATTGCTGGCAAACTATTAGGCCATATACATTACACCTCACACATTTTTATCCATACAAAACAAACATGTATTGGCCTCTCTACACGGAGTATGCTTTATTTATTTACCTTTTTATAAATTTAACAGCAGGAGACAATAATCACTAGAAAAGAGACAGCCAACAACGTCCATTTCTCTGTTCAAATATCTTCTGTTCTTTATCTTATCAGGACACCCCCAAACACTAAAATAAGAAAAATAAAATGAAAAGTGTTCACATCTACAAAATAGATGCTTCATATTTTTATACCTTTGCGGATTCTTCACTCCAATCACATTATATTGGATTGAGGTAAATGACTCTTGTATCTAAAAGCCACTTATGTTGGATTTGTCTTTGCTTCAACAGAAAGTCACCACTTAAGTAAATGAAGAAAACGGAATTCAATTATAGCTTCAATGTCCATTCATAGCAAATCCCATTTTGAAAATTTCCTGCCCAAAAATAGAGTAAAGAAAAAGAAATGTCCAGTAACATGCTCCTGAAATTGTAGGAAGCATCAATAAAACGCCTTACACAGACGTAAGAACTAATTCATTATTTACACATTTATAACATGAGGATAGTTTATGGTTTTTCCTCCGTGAAAAATTAGACATCTATTATTAAAACAGACAGAGCGTTGACAAAATAAAAAAAAAATCTCAATTATTGTGAATTCATTAAGTCCTTGAGTCTAATTTTTTCTAGTCAATAAGACATCAAGTGATTAGCAATTATTATAATAGTTAATGATTAGAAATTAAAGGGATTTAACCTTAATCTCTTAATATCCACCTGACAGCAGAGTAGAAATCTTCTTACCTTGTTATTAGTCGCTGGTGTAAACACAGATTAGTGTCTTGAATGTAGTGTGAACAATGTGCTGCTTGCTCAGTCCTTTCTCCTCCTGGTCTGTTGCGCTCTCCTCAAGCCCCACTCATGATATATACACACACACACACACACACATACATTCACACTCTGGCTGTCATCCTCCCTCACTAACCTAACCTCCATCCTCCCTATGCCACACATAAACAGAATCATTATAATTCTGTCTAACTCTAACATGCATTCCACCTGTAGTCTGCTCTGCCGTCTGGGTTTTTTTTTTTCCCTCACACAACCCACTGAAGCATTTTCAACCTGGATTTGAAAATGTTGTCTATGAACCATGGTGTGACAATCTTTCTGGAGAGGGAAGCAGCAATTAGAGCCAATTGGCAATTAGCGCGCTTGTCTATTCATCTATTCTAAATGAGGTTCGCTCACTTATTTCCTGTCTATAAAAGTCTTTTTTTCGCCCTTCTGTCTCTGTCTCCCCCCAAAAAAAGCAAATCCCTCTTCAGCCGCTACACGCTGTTTGATTTCGGACTATCCCAGACCAAAGATGACTAAACGTGGCGATGTCTACGACCCTATGTCGCAGAGTGAGTGTGGCTAACAGACGGGCGTGAGGACTTGTCCAGAATTTGGACAATGTCGGAAATTGAGGACGAGCGTCACACATCGTGAAGGCTGCACTGATTGTTAGGGTACCCGGTACTTTGTATTTTTTTTTTTTAGTTTTTTTTCTACCAGTACAGTGGTGTAGACAGATGACGCGTGGTGATGCACCTCTTGCTGCCGACATTTTAACGACTTGCGTCATCCAGTAGGCGGTTGTCGGCGTACAGTCTGCACACATCAAACTTGACCTCCTGACCAAGTTTATTACGTCCATAAACCCGCCGGATTGCCAAAAGGCGCAATGGTGCCCACGGGGGGGCTACAAAGAAATCCGTCGTCATTATTCCGGACCCGGCTGGGCTCCGGATCCTCTGACACCGCTGCAGGAAGACTGGGAACGCTCAGTGTTAGTGTGGCCACAGTGCAAAGAGACAGGTTTCTCTGTAGGGGGTAATCCACCAGCTTCCATCTTACAGACCTTGTAATTGTCGGTTCATTCTTTGGCTCTGAAGGGGCAACAGACCATAAAAAGGGGAAACGTGCATGCACAACAGGTGGGCAACCTGTACGGATGGCGACGCACCGATGCTAAGATTCTCCTGATTATTCACGCTTATCGCCAGACAGCAGGTGCAACATGGCACGGAGCTCACCTTCCGTGCATGGGTATATTTTTTTTCAGGAAAAAGAAGTGGCTGAAGCCCAGTGCAGCAAATGTGGGACGGTAGCTAGCAGCCCTTCCACCATCAGGCCCTCAGACTCTCGCTGACCTGGGCACGCAGGCGTGGAGTTTCTCCAACCTGTTTGCCGAGATAATAGCCGCGGAGGCGGCGGTCCCCGTCGCACCGTCCACGTCTTTTGACAACCTCTGATTATCTGACTCACGGAAGCGGTTGGTTGTGGCTGGAAGCCGTGTGCAACATCTATAGGCGGCAGCGAGTAGGCAGCCTCCTCCTGATGGATACAACCTAGACTGTTACTCCTTCCATTGCAATGTTTCTTTTGGAAAGGGCTAATTAGTCAGCTAATTAGCGGATCCTGTATTTTCTCTCCTCCCGTATGTCTTCTGGGCTACAAATGGTCCTGTGTAATAGACTCTGTGGCCAGCGTGTTTAATTTCTATAGCAGCTTGTGTTAACTGCATTTCTCCGTTGTTTAATTAACATGTGGGGAGCACAGCTCCTTTACAGGCACCTTAATGACCTGTAAACGTTCTTGTAGATTTGACACAGGATACGATTTGAGATAACTCTGAAAAACATTTGTACGGAGCTTTTACCGTATCTATCAGGGAGCGCGGCCTTTCTATTCCAGAGCATGTTTTATTTTTATTGATTTTATGTTCAGATTTTTTAATGCTTTCCCCCTCACCCCTGCCCTCACAAACAAACAGCTCCCGCTGCAGACTCCAGAATCACACACATTTCCTGCTGCTCTGCTCTCATGTTGTTGTAAAAATCCCACAAACGGTGGAAGATTGTATTTTTTTATAAATTTTGTGCTTTTTAAATAAAAGGACAATCAATATTAATATACCAGGCGCCTACTACATACTAATAGGTAATAGCTGAAAAATGTATATAAAAGGAGAGGATGCTTAATTTGTTTCAGAGGGAGGAGCTTACTTAAATGGGTGGGGCCAAATGTTGTGGAGGTGGAGTCTACATTTATAAAGGGGAGGGGTCTGATTTCATTAGTTGTGAAGTTCTGAATGACACTGATGGACAAATTACCAGGAAAGTCTTTAGAAAGACAAAAAAATTGTGTTGCTTCTTGAGGAAATATTGTGTTTTAGCTGTGTATATCTATCTATGTCATTATTGCAGTTTGTTATTTGTGCTGTGGTCACACTCGCTGTTTCGTTCAGTTCAGTTTAGTTTTGTAGGGGTGGGGGCTCACACATTGTTTAACCCGAGCTCCTTTACACAGACGTCTTCCCACAGGCTGTTGTAGTCAGAGTTAGTTGGGGAGTGTCTCATTTTTCAAGTTATGCCGCAAGCCTTCCCACCAAATTAAGGATTACAACGTGTGAATTGCTTCACACATTATGAATAGCCCCTTTAATGGATTATCACAGGAAACAAAAAGCAGAACTGTGCCAGCTTTGGAACATTGTTTTTTTCTTTTGCTGTTGTTGCGATATCTGATTTAATTTACTCTAATTAGAATGCTGTGTGACTGGCATGATGCAACTCATAATTTTCTGTGAAATTTTGCATTATGTAAGACATTGTTCCTTTCATGCCTGCAAGCTTTGACTGTTCTTTGTCTCCTGCTGTTTTATGTACTCCTCAACCCGAGTATTACACTGATTTTATAAACCGGGGTTGATTTGGACCATATGGGCAGGAAAGCGTAGTAGGACGGGTGTAACTTGAAAAGTTTTTTTTCCCCTAATTTGATATATAAATTGATATCACGCTCTTCTAACTGTGAAGGCAATGCAGTGGGTACTAAACTCAAACTGCTATCAGCAAATGACGCCAGGCCGCCCAACCTCCAGAGCTGTTGCTGATTTAATTCACCTGCTGAGTGAGGTTAGCTTCTAGGCCCCTTTTTGTATTGAGTCACACATCAATTTGAAGCAAGCCATGGTAAAAAATAGGGTTTCCCTGGTAACATTGAAAAGAATGAAACCCTGAAAGAAGAAGGTGCAACGCTTTGCACCGGCAGAAAATGCATTGTTACAGACTTTAATGCTGGAATTGTCACAGGTATCACACACTGCAAAGATTGGATTTTGAAATACTACCTCCTGGGTTATTGCTTTACCTTTGTCTGTTGGTTGTTTTCCCAAATCAACCTTCACATTAAAATGATTAACTTTAATAAGTTTAATAAGTCTTATTTATTTTTTGATGGATCATTTCATTAGTGAGTCATGCTCTAAAATTCAGGCTCTTGGACAAAAAAAGCACCATAATATTACACATATGATAACAGCATTCAGCCCCTGAAATGATAGGCACCCTTGGATGCAATGCAATGCTCCTTTTGAAAGGAACAGTTAAAAGCTGACAATTTGGGAAATGTCTGGACTTGAGTCAGATGAGGCATCTGTATACATTTCCTCCCTCGGCATTTATATCTACGCGCAGGTCAAATGTTTTCAAATATTCCTTAATAGTGCAGCTTTAATCACAGTTTATGTCATGAAGTTGAACAAACTCCCTCTGGAGACAATTTCTGCAACCATTCACAAAGTTAAAGGTTTGTTATTGTTTCACTCGGGATCCATACAGCTAATTAAGACTTGGAAAAATTGCCTCTGGACTCTTAATGGAACACTTAAGCCAAAGGCAAGATTATTTAATGAGAGCTCCCTTAATCAGAAAGGCTTCTTGAAATTAATTATCGTAATCAAACAGTCGTATAGGGCCTGATTGCTTGTTGCAGTGATCCGTCTGCCGTACGCGTGTAATCCCATTACCTGGGAAATGTTTTATGAACCTATTAACCTTATTTCAGGTACAACAGATGCACACGAGGAGTGAATAATTCAGTAGGGCACAGGTATCATGTAGCATGTCTGTTCATGAATGATCTGCTGAGCAGATGCTAACCACTAATGCATGTTAATAGGTGATCACTACACTGACCTTTTATACGCAACATTTTCATAGGTTTCAAGGAAAACAGCTGCATCATACAGTAGGCTGTACTTGAGCTAAACATCTTACTCTTCCCGGGAAAGATGCTCAATTTGATCTGGAACTAGTTGAGCTACAGTATATAAAGTGGCTTGGCCTGTTTCATCGATATGCTAACTGCTAATTTCCTCATAAAGTACAGACGCGTTTTACTCTACCACACTGAGTTTCTGCCTGTATGCTTACAGCTGTACGATCACATACAGCGGTGCTGTAGCATCCATCAGCAGGAGAAGGATTTCACCGGTGACATATACAGTGCCAGTCAAACCGAATAGGCAGCTTCCCGATCACGTGTAAATGTTTGTCTGGAAATGCATTTTTTTTCCCGTGGTGAACACACTTTTAGCGCTGCAAGGTGACGCGTGGAGCCGGATTGTCAGACTTCTCCATTAGGGCAAGCTCCTGACAGCATGATCGCTTTTCCTTTTAATGAAATCCATTTTATGACGCTGTCTGTATCAGAAACCTTGACTTCAGTAACCAGCAATAATGTGCCACAAAGCCTATAAACTGCACACTGCATTCCCAGGAGCTCATGTCTCAATTAGTCTGTCAAGTCAGTTTTATGTATATATGGCCTGATATCACAAATTTATCGGAGAGGGCTTTACAATCTGTGCAACATATGACATCCTCTACTCCTACATTCTACTTTTTGCAATTTAAAGGTTAGAGTCACAACTGTCCTTAAAAATGCCTTTATCAACATCAAAATAGTTTTTTGTTCATAGTCATCCTGCCAGAGTCCAAGTCAAATAAAGCGTCTGTCTTTCACAGTAATGTGTATGTTTTGCATGAATTTGGCAGTAAAAGCTACTACTTTGAAACACGTCAACTGGATTTCACCGAATTGAAAGTGCATTATGCAGGGATCCTATCCTCCAGTGTTTTCCCTTCTGAGGCATTGCCCCCTCGAATACATGCAAATATGTTCATTAAATAAACAGATCGCCACTGACAAGACTGCGCTGCAATTATGTTACATGCATATATCCCATAGACTGTAGCTAATGGACGTGGCCTAAAACAATCACCGTTCCTCTTGAAAATTAATTAACGTCAAGCTGATAGCGTTGCGCTGCACAAAAACAGAAAAAAAAGTATAAACACTGTGACAGCGTGTTGTGACATTTGTTTTTTATTATTCTGTTGTCTTAGGATTCTGATTAACTCATTAGCTATCCCATTTTCTCAAGATGGCGAGTTAATTATCTTCGTTATCTTTTCAGAAAACGAGTGAATCACCCGTTCTCTTAATGAGAAATCGGGACTAAGGCAGACGACGTTTCCACAGGGGAAAATCACAGGTGTGAGTGATGAAATGAAATGAATGATTGTGGGATTTCCATCAAGCTGCTTCAGTTTCCAGGTCCAGGTGAGATATATCATAATTTGCCATTAATAATAGCACCTGTGTCTTGTGAAAGAAATTACACAAGAAAATTATTTGGGGGGAAAATGCATTGTCATGAGGAATTTTGCACATTATGATAGAAAATGATATTTATCGGCTCGTAGTCGCCACACTTTTGTGCTTAATGTCAATAGCAGATCCATGTAAACCTGTATTGCAATTTAATCAATCATTAACCTAAAAAGTGACAGACAAACTGCTATATGGAATAGGGAATCTCTGTGTATATATATATAAGGCAAATTTCTCCATGTACCAGCAAAGAAAAACTCTTTGAAGAACATGCTCTACTTCAGTGTTAAAACAAAGCAGTCCATAAACAACATCTTCTTGTCCCTTCTTGTTTTATTTCCGATGTACTCTGTTCACAAAGAAAAATCGAGTTTCCTGTGAGGAAAACTCACCAGGCGATTATCGATAATATACCCTTCCTCTGATTGCTGCTATAAACACAAAAC
This sequence comes from Eupleurogrammus muticus, assembly GCA_036785175.1. Classification (NCBI taxonomy): domain Eukaryota; kingdom Metazoa; phylum Chordata; class Actinopteri; order Scombriformes; family Trichiuridae; genus Eupleurogrammus; species Eupleurogrammus muticus. The sequence goes on along the minus strand of JAYKQN010000006.1, from coordinate 17,453,151 downwards.
GTGTCATGAAAATGCTTCATAAAGCATAATGAGTGTCTGCGTTCATTCTTCAGAAGTGCTTTCACAGCGGTTGCTCCTTTATGGAGCCGCTTGCGTGTTCCCTCCTTGCTGCTTTTGTTTGCTCCCACGAGCCACCTGTCTCATTCCATCTCCTAGCTCCATCACGCTCAATTTTTTTAAATTTTTTTTTTTAATCTTGCACTTTTCTAAATAAAAAAACAAAAACAAAACAAAACTGAAAATCATCTTTTACTTTTTTTTAAAGGTGCCATGTGTGAGATTCAGCAGCATCTAGCCGAACAGCAGAAATGGAATATATATGTTATGTAATTATTATTAACATGGGTAGTGTGTGTATCTGTATGTACAGTAGCCCAGAAAGGACAAACCAAACAATAATGTAATATCACCCCACTATAAAGATTTGTGATTTACGCCTGTTCATTATATAATTACTGCAGTCAGTTTGAACACATCCTCATACTCATGGAACATGATATAGCTTGGCTCCTGGAAAATGCAGATTGCTAACGGCCTGTTTGTTTCACGGCAGATGGAGGCTAGAAACAATGCATTTTATGTATTTTGTTTTTCACGCGGTGTGTTACCTCGTTTAACCCCGAGGAAGACCCCGTGTGGATCTCTGGAGCCAGAGTCTAATCCATGTGTCCTTCCTGCAGTTGGAATTTGAAATTCAAATTAAATTTTGTTACACATTATGAAATATACAAGCAAAAAATAGCTGCTTGTTTTTCATACCTTGGATTTTATGCTCATGTCACAAAATAGGAAATTAAAAAAAAACAGGCGCTGACTTATTTAAAGTAATTTCTGAAAGTGCTATGGTGAAAGTCTTCCTGTGGGATGAACACCGTTTTTTTTACAAGAAACAGTTAAAGTTAAATGGTTCCATGAATATAGTGAGTGGGCTGTGGCCATCTAATGTGATCCTACTTTTATATGGATTTTTGGAAAAAAACGTTTATAGCTATAACAGTTCATTTTTTTGCTGTCAAGTATCACTGAATTTGATACCAAAAACATACAGTTGTGTTCAAGCACCATAGCAGTGTCTTTAATAGAAATGTGAATAAAGCTGAACCCTATAAAAATAAAAAAACAATAATAATTGTATTGTGATGGGAACACTACATCATACATCAAAATGTGAAGAACAAGTTCATTCTTTAGTTACTTTAAAGAAAATAGAGAAAAATTAATATTAGGCTGGTCAAATAAATAGCAGTGTGTGCACTTTTCTTTACAAGCGCAAATATTTCTATGAAATAACATCACTAAACAAATATTTGGTGTTTAACCACGGTTTCTGAGAACTGCTTTACATCTGTGTTGCCTGAAATCGACCGACTTTTACCCTCCCCCTCTACATTTCTGGCTCTTTGGGCATTTTCTCCTGTTTCTTCAGGAGTGTAGGATAGACTGTGGATGTAATAATTGTAGAATGAATTGCAATACAAGCAATTTAAAAAAGTGCTACCATTCTAACCGATTGATATTGATATTCAAGATCATATTATATATATGATATTCAATGCTCATATATGATATTCAATGTTCATTAGTCTGCATTAAACCAACAGCAAGTCAAGTTGCACCGTTTGGCTTCATCTTCTGATTTGAACTTCATGTTTCCCCAGTGGGTTTAGGGGCGTGACGGTGACAACTTCCCAAACGACAAAGACGCAGCTTGAAATACTTTTGCATTTGAAACCAGATTGAGAGAATTGATCTGGAAGTTAGTGTTTGGAATGTTTCAGTCTCCTCTTTTTTTTTTTGCCTCAAGCAAAGAGACTGATTTTCTACCCTAGGATTTTGTTAAATTATTTGTTTTCTGTTCTGGTCGGTTGCTTCAAATGCATAGAAGCCTTTGTCATCTTTGCATTTGAAGGATGAACATAAAAAGGTTACCGCTAATAGGATTCACCACAGAGCTCCAACTCCTCCTCCTCATCTAACCTTAATGCCTTTGTCATTTCACTGTCTTTATGTAACATAAACTCGAAAAAAGTCTTTCCTGAAATTCTCTCTTGTGGGCTAAGAATTGAATTTATTGATATTAATGGACAATGGAGTATTGATGTTCGAGTCCCCCTCCAGTCAAAAATGAGCTTTTCTTCTTGTTCCTTTTCTGGTGATTGAGCTTTACTATGTAATATGGTGAGTTTGATGCAAGAAGGCTGTTTTTACATTCATCTGCTGGTAGTGGAAAGGTTCGCTGGGCTTGTCTAAAATCTGAGTTTAAGGCATGTGCCGACGAGTATGCAACAAGTGCACATTGAGAACAGTCTCACTGAAATACACTGTAGTATCCAGCAGATAAACTTTTAAAGTCACAAAAGTAAATACAGTGTTTTTTTGTAATATAATTGAACATTTGCTCATTTGTAAATATCAGTGTCAGATAATAACATGTACTATAGGAAAGGAGGAAGAAAGGGAGATATGTGGACGCACAAAGATATTATCAATCAATCAATTAACAAAGCAATAACAAAGCATTTTTGTACCAGAAAACTGTGCAGAAATTGAAACTTGTCAAAAGGTTTGCAGGAACATTTCCATAACAAACAGCACAAACCAATTATATATAACCTTTAAAAAAAAAAAAAAAAAAAGGATTGTGGTGCTGGTTACATGATCTCATGGATCATACGATTCCTACAAAACCAAATTACTGGCAAATAAAAACTGGAATCTATAAAGAGGAGTTGGATAAATCAGCTAAAGCCTAATAGTGTATTGATTTCAGAAGTCTGCTGCTCTACAAATATTCTTGGTTGAGGTTGACCTTTGTTCAGATGTGTAGCCTTTAAGCTCAAATCCTCTGTAGCTCAGTTTGATGTCTTCAAAGAACATACATTTTCTTTAAAGGTGTGATGTTAAAGCTTTCACTGTATAGTGTATACATATATATATATATATATATATATATATATATATATATATATATATATATATATATATATATTTATATACACACTTCACTGACCACCAGTTACTCAAATAAGATTTAAATCTTTACACATTAAAAAGTCATTTGACACTTTTGAGTTAAATCCCACTAAAAACAGTGTAGAAGGGGCTCCTCCATGTGTTCATCGGTGGTTATTGCCATAATGATGATATTAAAAATTTTAAAAAGTAAAGTTGAAAAAACAGGTCTAACAGCTTCATGTTCCGTGCTTAACAGATCTACGAATGAATCACGATTACAACTACAAATCATCCGAATGTCACCAGCACTTACTTTTAAGTGTCCTTAAAATACAGGAAGAACGAGCAGCAGCCCGTTGCAAGGGGAATTTTTTTTTTTTTTTTAAAGTAAAGCCACTGAAATAAAACTCATTTTAATATATTTTTTTTTTAGACACTGGAAGTCAGGACACACTTTTCAAAATTGCTGACAAAATAATATCAATATAGACAAAACCTCCTGCCACATTGATGACCAGCTACAACAGATTTGAAGTGTTTTATATATATACATATTATATAATTGTAATGTGTTATATTTACTTGTTACTGTCATTTCAAAGTAATTTGTTACATGCCAATTTTAGTGTAGTTAAAGACTTTTTCCATGAACATGTGATTCAATGACTGGACAGTTTTCCTTGTTTATCATCCTACAATTTTTGTCAACTCATCTATTTTCCTCCATCCCTGCCGACTGCCTCCCTAAAGTAGTACTTTCCTGTTAAATCCAAAATCAATTTTCCCCCACTGCGAGCTAGGCCACTTGATGGCAGGCCCCCATTTACCATGAACCAGTTCAGTCCAGACAAAACGAGGACACCACACAGATAACAGAGTGAATTAGAACAAGTTTAACGTTTCTTGCAAATAATATACATGAAAAAATTACACGATTTTTATAAAAGAAAAATACATGTTCCTATGGGTCTGTGGCCACTAAAATCCCCCTTTTATTATAATTTCATTTTTTCTCCTAATGAAATGAAATGATTATCTTAAACTGAGTCTGTTGGTATAATGAAAACAAATGTGAAATGGCCATGAGATGATTTCATTCTCCTAAATTATATCAATTCAATCAGAGGACCTACTGAACCACAAAGTCTACTTAAACCTTTTTTATATACTGTGGTGAATATTGTCAGTCACATTTCTTCACACACTCACGATGCAATGAATAATGCGCACTAGTATTTGATTCAGAGGGCCGTGCTTGACTTTTTATGCTTGCCACTGAAGAGCTGCAGGCCGAGAAGTGTGAAGACAAAGGCGGTGAATAATGAGAGGTTTCTGAGTGGTCTGCTGAAACATGCAGACTGAAGGGGCTCCAACAGTGAGAGTAAATGTACGGCACTATCCTTTGTAAGGAGTATAAATGTCAGAGAAAATGTCAGAGAGTGGACAGAGATTAAAAAAACACACCCTGTTGTGTGCAGTCGGATACACTAAAGATACCAATTATGATGGTCTGACTCCATCTGCCAGACCTACAGTATCAAAAGCGTTTTCTTTTATTTTTCCCCTTTCGCCCCGCGTGTCGCTGCAGGGAGAATCCTCTGTGACGGTTTCACGTGACCGCCAACGCCTCTGGAAGCTCTGAACCTCCGGCCCCGGCTGCACAGCCAGTCAGCACCATGTGGGAGCTGTGATAAGAACATCAAGATCACTGAAATGTGTTTGACATTAACGCGCACACATGCACGCAGGAACGCACACACTCCGACTCCCAGACCAATGCATTCATTCCTGCTGCAGCTGCAAAACGTCGCTGTGAACATATGCAACATATAATATTTGTTTCCCTTGTGCTGAAGGACCACACGTGAATAGATAATCCATTCTGTATCTAAATGTGTTATAAGCTTTCAGCAAACAAAAATATTTTAAGTCAAGTGATTTCAAAAGGCTCAATCCAAAGAAATGCACATAGCCTGTATTCAGAAACTGATTTCGGTGATAGTGATTCTATTTATGTATAGAAAGGCATCTAGGACAAGCTTCAGTTTCCCCAGGAGGTTTAGTGACAGTGTTTTTATTGGCAATATTTATTTGATAATATACTGAATAGAAAAGATGCCTTTAGGGTTTTTTAGGGACAACTTGTATGATCCAAATGTGCAAGTGAGGCTCCAACCTGTAAAAGGGTGCAGCTATATGTGCACACAGCGAACATACGACTGTATGTGTGAGATTCCGGCAACGCTTATATGATATTTTGAAACCGGAACTTACGTTGTACATACATTCCATACTGTTATTTATTTTTTTTTTTAATTTTTTTTTTTATAACGTTCTCGCAGAAGGGATTGATATCAACACAGATCCATGGAAATGACACGTTAATGTTTCATCTATTTTTTTTTTCACAAGAATCAAATCACTTACCGGAAGTGTTTTTTTTTTTTTTTTATATTCAACCTGCCCCGTGTACAGATTGACCTAGAAAGCGTTTGTTACCCAACCACGAGGCTGGAAGAGACGCGTTCTACGGTGGAGCCGCCGCGTCCCCTGCTGTTCCTATATATAACACCGCGGTAGGCCAACACAACGATGTCTGGCTTTTAACCAGCGTCTTTTTTTTTTTTAATGACCGTTAACACTTTTTTTTATCTGGGTATTGAACTTGAAATCACCGAGCCGTATAACCTTCACTTTATCTTTTATTTTTTTGCTTGTGATATCCACACGTCGCTGTTTCGGGGTTAAAGCGGATCGTGGTGAGATTTTCTCTCGTATTCTACATACATTAATATAATGGAACCGTAGTTAATGTGATTCCCGCAGCGTCACGCGGGTTGATGTGAGACCGTTTTTGTTCAGTTTTCAGTCTTAATCGTGTTTTAATATAATATATATATATATATATATATATATATATATATATATATATAATTTAATGAAATATATTTTCTTCATTTACTTTTATATGAGTAGCGAGTGAATGTAAAGCAACGTGAAGCATACTGGACAGTGAGAGGGAGAGTGGGCGGGGCCTGACGCGACCACTGACCAATCACGAGGCTCTAGAACAGGATCCGCGGGTCCGTGGAAAAGTAAAACCGGTCATTAAGGTTGGCAGGATGCGGCTTATTGAGTGGGTGAACAAGACAAAAGCTTTTTAAAACACACTTTTAGGAAGCATTCATCGGATTCATAATGTGCATTTTGTGTTCATGGTGGTTTCTTAAATATAATTTTGTGCATTTAAATACATATCTACAGCATGCATGAATTTTTGAAACCTCATTTATAGAGGTAAACTGTCTAATACCAAGTTTTTTGGGTTACACCTCATGACAGTTTTGTCACTGTCCCATATACTTACAATAGCTTTTTTGTTTTTTAATAAATTAATTAACTAATTATTAGCTATTCTCATATATAAGTAGCTACTCATGAACTAATGTTTCACTAAAGTTATTCATTCTTTTGTGGCCCTTACTGTGAAGTGGTACCCAACATATCTGTCCACTGCACTATACAATGCACTTGTATAGAGTATTAATCTGGATGTAGATGCATTTGGTAATTGGCATAATGCAGAATTTAACCTGGAAGTCACTAATATTTTTTAATTAATGCATTAGATGAGCAACATTGAAATGAACAGCAGCCATTATTCAGTCTGGTACCCACCAGACTGGTGCTGATGCCCTGTTGTTTCTCCTCCAGCAGACATGTCCGAGAAACACAACAAGCCCAACCTCAGCCAGTCTCAGGCGTCCGAGCTGGTGAAGAAACTCTTCAGGCTGACGCCATCTGAAGTCCGCCCGCTGCCCAGCTACGACGACCAGAACTTCTATGTGGCGCCCGTCGAGGGTGGCGAGTACGTCCTGAAGATCATGAACTCCGAGGACAGCTGCAACCTCACCTTGCTCGAGGTGCAGACCTACGCCATGTCCTTCCTGCACCACAATGGACTCCCTGCCCAAACGGCCGTGCCCAACACCGCAGGACAACTCATGAGTCTGGAGGAATTGGGTAAGAGATGAGATGAAATAATTTATGTGTGCAAAAAGAATGCAGGAACTGTGCTTATTTGAATCCCCTGGAGGCAGTTTTATTCAAATATCTGTAGTAGTAAAAGTGTCCTATTATATGTCTATGCAGGTAAATCTTCATGTAATTTTTCTAGTCTTCTGACGAGTCTCTACAGGTTTATACTGACCCATTTACAAACACATATTACAAACCCCTTGAGTGTGTGACACACCCAGCATAGTTGGAATTGGCTTGGCCTGTTGTAAAATAACACGTGGCGCTTTAAGGCAAAAAAAAAAATATATGTAGCTCCAACCTTTTGCAGTATAGCAGACCCAGGCAGCCTCATGTCTACAGTAAAATAGGGACACAGACTCCCTAATGATCACTGTTCCCTTGAGCTAAGGCCACAATATACAGGTCACATTTTATGATGGCCAGGAGAGGAGGAAGATATCTGTAATACTAATCCTGTGTTTACCTTTGGCAGATTGTGGTGCTGGTTGCCAGAAGTACCTGGTGCGGCTGTTGACTTATTTGCCTGGAACCACAATTTCCAGTGTTCCTTTCTCCAGACAGTTACTATATGAAACCGGCAAAATGGCAGCCCAGATGGACAAAATCCTAAAAGAGGTATAATCATACCTGCAAACCTGTCACCTTTTGGCTACAGTCACCTTTCTTATGTCAACCTGGACAATTAACACTACTCCAGAGTTTGCAGATCTGTATAAGAGTCACGTTCACTGTGAAACATGTAGATCACTGATTAGAAAATTTCTTGCATCAGATAACTGACCTCTGGCAGCAAATGATTACATGGAGATTTGTCACATTGCCCACTACCATTATACACTTAAACACGATTGGGTGTGATGCAGCTATGAACAAGTCAGCTATTATGAAGCATGAATGACACGGATGGTGCAATTCCGAGAATGCATGAATGCATGTGCCTGAACTGACATAATGCTTCCTTTTCTTTTCTTTTTTCTCCCCAGATGGAACACCCTCATCTTAGCGTTTTGCAGAGGGAGGACTTCAGGTGGAGCCTGTCATATGTTCCCGTCCTGGAAACGTACCTTGGTGTGTTGGATGGAGAGCCTCTCCAGGAGATTGTGAAGTCTGTCATTCATCAGTACAGGACGTGTGTGGCCCCCAGATACTCCGCTTTACGCAAGTGTGAGTTAGATTGTCTCTTAGCTCCGTTTTAACTTGCATTTGAGATCTTTTTTTTTTTTATTTCTGTTTCTATTCACACTTAGTACAATACTCTGCCCATTTTCAAGTGTAATATTTGCATTGTTTTTTGCCCTAAGGCATTAATCATGGAGACTTCAACGACCTCAACGTGCTCGTGCAACCTGATGGCAGCGACGGCTACAAGATTTCCGGCATCCTGGACTTCGGAGACATGAACAGCGGCTACTACATCCACGAGCTGGCCATCGTCATCATGTACATGATGAACGAGCACCCGGACCCCATGGACGTGGGCGGGTGCGTCCTGGCGGGATGGGAGAGCGTGGTCCCCCTCACCGAGGTGGAGAAGGACTGCCTCTACGTGCTGGTGCTGTGCCGCTTCTGCCAGTCACTGGTGCTGGCTCGTTACGCCGTCACCCTGCATCCCGAAAACGCAGAGTATCTGATGACCTCAACCAAGAAGGGTGTCCACGTCCTCCGTCAGCTCTGGGAGTTGGGGAAGGAGCACATGGAGAAGCTATGGTTCCGGTCCACTGCCCAGGTCAGCGGCGGAGGTTCTGTCATATGAACATAGTCATTCACGTGTTCCTCTGAGCTGTCTGAGGAACGCTCAAATTCTTCCACATGCAGATCTGGTCCCTACGGTGACGGAGTCGATCCGCTTCCATCCATCTGTAAAGGAAGCAGCGCCTGTGTTTCTCGCTGGCAACCTCAATTTTTTGCATATAACTTGAATATGTTGCAAAGGTGTATATTCTTTTTTTTGGAATTTTCTGGATAGATATTCAAAACATCAGCATTATTAACATTGAGACATTGGTTTTAATGTGCTGTGGTGGTGTAGGGGTAGAGTGCTTGCCTCTTAAGCAGCAGACCTGTTAGGTAAAGACCTGTTAGAATAAACTTAAACTTAGAAACACATACTATAACAGTAACATGTCCAGGTTGTTGCACTCTCCAGAAAAAAAAAGCACAAAGTAAGACATTTATCACAAGTCTGCTTTTATTTTGGCCCCCAAAATGTTTTATTTCCAAAGTAAAATAGACCATGGCCACTGTGGATACTGTTTTATAGTAATATACCCTATAAATGTCATAACAGGCAGAGCCAGAGCCAAAATCACAGTTTTAGGTATCATTAGATCCCACTTCACCATAAGTGTAGAGATTTTGATTTAGGAGGTATTTTTGTATATATTGTTTTAAATTAAGTAGGTCTGCATAATGACCAGAATTGTACCTGCCCATGGTTGAGATTGCGTCACATCAGCACCAAGTTGTTAATACTCCTCCCTTGAATGAATGTGGTCATATATAGAAACATCCCATCACTGTATATCCCACAATTAACGTGTGAATTCACAAGTTCTCGCAGATCCTGGTGCAACCTGGAGCACAGATGGATCTGGTAGAGGTTGACTGGTGATGGATCTGATCCAGATTGGAGCCGTTCTGGACTGGATCCACATGTGGTGGAATTTGGGCGTAAGTGATCGGGGACTTCACGCTAATGAACTTGTGTACCATGGTGCTCACTTGGTTAAATACTAGGGCCTTATTTTATTATATCTTGCCAATAAATTGGCACAGTGCTAAGTCAGGTCAACATAACGCTGCAGGAACAGGAACCTGCACCCTCCGATTTAAAGTTTTTACTAATGCTTTATCAGTTGCAAAATTCTCATTTGAAAAGCATTTGTCACATCAGTTTATACCGTGCAGCACAATGGTCTGTATTTCATCTGAAAATGTTTAAATCTTGAATTGAATGTCTTCTGCTGCGAAAGAAAATGCAAACATCTGTTTGGATGAGCTGCATTTATCCACAGTGTAAATCATCTCTTCCACAACTTTGGAATTTGGACCAGTGAACACAACGTTGTGCGTTTGCAGGGAGTTTGACGTCCCACGCTGGACTTACTGTAACTATGGCCTTAGGTCGCTTTAAACACGACCGATGCATCAATGAAAACCACCAATATGCTATATTGGTAAATAAGCTATTTACTGTGTATTTATAAAATACGATGTAATCTTCTTCATGTGCCTTGACAAGCAAACTGGACTGTTTATACTACTTCAATTAACTCATTAAATTTGAAGAAAACATGTAAAAGTCTGTTTTTTTAAGTGTGTGTACTTGTTAGAAATATTTGCAGTTTCCATATTTTTTTTCCCACATTTGGTTTGTTGGGATCTGGTCAGTTTAGTGGCAGCATTTGAACAGTGGAAATTTCCAAAACTTGCTAATAAGGTTGAGAGACCACAGACTCTATTGGAACTGTCCATTTTTTAAAATGTGTCCTAAAACCCATTTTTATTTCTTGGCTTTCAACCCCACTTTAGATTTTGTTTAGCTAGCGCTTTAATGATCTATTCATGGTTTTATGATTTTTTTTCTTTAGCTTATTTTTTTTTACTTGTTTTATTGGTTCTGCTTGGGTTGGCTGTGGTTGTTCTTGAAGCACAATAGAAATAAAGTTGAGTTGATTTGAATTTTACCATCTGAGACTTGCACTGCTTCATATTTAACTTACTCAGACTCGTAAGCCTATGCTTGACTTGGTGACCCATGCATATATATATATATATATATATATATATGCAAAATGATACACCAACATAGTTGTGCCATTTGGAGCACTGCCAAACTGTAAAAAATTACATATGGGAGATTGAGTAACGTCTTCATAACCTAATACACACTTTCACTCGCAGCTGCTGGTGCCTGGAGAAAATTGAACATAATCTAAATTCAGATGAGAGATGTCTAATTTCTACATCAGTGTTGATGGGTTTTCTCTTGTCTGTCGTCCTAATTAGGTTTTTAATGGCGGCTGTGATGCAGCAGAAGTTTGATGTGACACTCCACCAACATTAGATGCTGCTGCGGAACCTAAGGTTTCCAATTACTGCTTTTAATAATTTAGTAGTAGTGGTTACACTTTAGAGCGGGGGTTGCAAGTAGTTCAGCTTGCTTTTAATTCAGCATAGTGATTTTAGTACTTAATTAGTTTTTTGAGCGTTTGAAGTGCAGTTAACCACTGGAACTGTGGTTGTGACAGGAGGCCAATTAAAAAGAAACGGGATTCCTTTCTTCATTTGAAGTCACCGCTTCCACTTCCTGTCAAACAAGACACCTAAGTGCTGCTTTGACGACTGAACCGACAGGTTAGTGTTGGGGAGTAGTCTAAAAGGTGTCAGCTCAGGTATTGCTTAAGTGAGAAGTAGCCTGCAGTAAGCACTCAGTTTTCACTCCCAGTTGGACGCCTTTGCAATTAATGTTGTAATAAAGGTCAGAATTTTTTATTGCATGTTGTTACATTTTGTAAAGTTGTCGGATCCACTTAAAGCAAGTAACTTTAGTTCAGTCATATTTAAGATAAATAAATTATATAATTAAATATATATTGATAGGTTGGCGACCTGTCCCTCCCCCCTGTAATGCGCTATGATTGGCTCCAGGAGACCCCCTGTGACCCTAGTGAGGAATAAGCAGGTACGACTGACTGTTCGTGTTATATAACAGACCTGATTTAAGCCGTGACCACATTCCTGTATCACCAGAGCAGCCGTCACGACGCCTTTTGCACAAGGCGGGTAAATGATCCGTCGAATGAATTATTTACTGAGCAACCACAGAGGTGGCCATTAATCCGTAGAACAGGTTCAGGTAACTAGGACGGGTCTGCACATGTTCGGACAGAGAGCACCTGTGAAAGTATTTTGTGAGAGAAAAATGAGACAAAACTAATCAAACACATAATAAGTATTTCAAACTCATGGGAAATCGTCCTGTAAAAGGTTCGGCAGAACGACCTAAATGATGCATGTGAACATATATGTGCACATGTGCGATCCCGTCTTCTGTCCTGTTAAATAGGTTTCACATGTGCTCTGGCGAATTTCCCCCCCAAAACTCACCCAGTTGTAATTAGTTTCCCAGCCTCGCATTTTCTTCTCTTCGTGGTGGCGTCGTGTCCCGCTTTACTCGGCATAGCTCGTAACTCTGCAGTGATTCTCCTTTTTTTTTTCCCTCAGCAGAGGTTAACGTGTTTTGATTGACATGAAACACATGATGACAGCCTTGCCTGCTTTCTTCACAGCCACCGAATGATAGACGGATAAAAAAAATAAAGAAAAAGTCCCGCAGTGGTTTGACTTGTGAAAACAAGAGGCAATCAATATGTTATTTTCTTGCCGTACTTCTAAGTCCCTTTGGATAAAAGCCAAGAAAACAACATGGAATTGTGCAATTTCATGTTTCCAAAAATCGCTTTATCCTCTGCTGTGGCCAAATCCAATCAACCACTGTACTCATTATTTAAGTCCTATAATAAACATACTGAATGCGCTGGTATTTTCCAATAAGAATGAGTTTTTTTTTTTCCTCTTATTATTTCATTCTGAAGTTCGCTGCTCTCAGCTTCCGGAGCTGAAAGGGCAGCTGTTAGGTTCTTGGCCAATTCCTCACAGAACAACAAAACAAGTGTCAGTTACGTCTCCATTGAATCTGTCGTAGTTTTCATTCCCGTAGAAGAATCTGGAAAGTGGAGCTGTCAGGTATGACTCCAGACCAGAACAAATAGGGAGAGCTGTCACTTGTTTCTGACCGTATAGAACAGTCCAGAACCTGTGACTTCAACTTTCTTATATTTATATTTATTATGCATTTATTTCCTGTTGCATATCAGGAAAACAGAGACTTCCAAATATGTGATACTTATATACTGTGACCCTATATATTTCCTATATATTTATTTGTATGTATGCATGACAAATCATCATTAAATGTAATATTAAATTAGTTTGGAGTATCAGGACTGTTTTTTTTAATGTATTTGAAATGGACACAGCAGATTCCAATCATTCAGTTAACTACCTTATAGATAAGAACCTTCAAAAATGCTGTATAGTGAAGCAAATGAGGATGATAAGCAGTAATGCAGCCATGAATGAGCATTAATTTCTAAGTAAATCCTTTAAAATGTGTAGTGTAAATACAGAGTAACATTTTCAGGCTTGGGTTGATGTTTTCAATTCTGAATTCTTAAAAAAAAATAAAATAAAGCAAGTGGGTGAGAATAAATAGGTGAGTAAGTAGTTACAAATAGAAATGATCATCAATAATGAGGTAAATTGCTTGTAGTGTGTGCTGGCAGTGTGACTGGTCGAATTGTGGCTGAACACGACTGGAAAAAAAAACTTGACTGAAAAATTGCCCCTTTAAACTCCTGAAGTAATATTAAGCTTCGTCAAGTTTACAAAAGAACATCCCATCTCTGAACATCACAAAGTTGTAAAGACGTCAAGCTCTGCTCGTTTAGAATTTAATGAGAAAATCTGACAATATGGTTGGACATGGATGCAAGAATATCTCAAAGATTAAACAAGCAATTTATGACGGAGAATATATGACAGAAACATACATACATATCACACTATTTTATAGTTTTATATATTTTTTTGGATAGCCTGGATTTGGATAAATGTATTTGATATGTAAGAACTTGAATTGTGGGGCGACACGGTGGAGCAGTGGGTAGCACTGTTGCCTCACAGCAAGAAGGTCGCAGGTTCAAGACCGCCTTGGGGCCTGGGTCTGGGACCTTTCTGTGTGGAGTTTGCATGTTCTCCCCGTGTCTGCGTGGGTTTTCACCGGGTACTCCGGCTTCCTCCCACAATACAAAACATGCTCAGGTTAATTGGCAAAATCTAAATTGCCCATAGGTGTGAGTGTGTGTGTGAATGGTGTGTGTGCCCCACGATTGGCTGGCGACCATCTGGGGTGTATCCCCTGCCTCTCGCCATAAATGCGCTGGGATAGGCTCCAGCAGACCCCTGCGACCCTGAAAAGGAATAAGCGGGATAGAAAATGGATGGATGGATGGATGGAACTTGAATTGTATGAGCTCAAAAAAAGGGCAAAAAGGGTAGTAGTTTGGACATCCATTTAACATCCATTTAACATCCATGTACTGTGCATTTCTTGTTCTTGTTCATAGGATGTGCTGCATCTAGTGGCATTATGAATGAATGTATGAAAAGTTGTAGTTCTGAGACCATCCCAGGGTTGATTTGGAGTTAGAGCGGAAGAGTTTGGTGAATTAGAAGAGACGTGATAATGGAGGGTGATGAAAAAGACGAGATGAAGGTAAGGAATTAGAGGACGGGCTGGGGAAGCAGGCAGAAGCTGTCATTTACCAACAAGCCTTGTGATGACTTTTTGCTTTTCTTTTCCCACAGAGAGAAGATGCAATCTACTGGGGAGGTGGTTTCTGTCGGCAGGGCCCTTAAGAACGGTAATTTTGGCCCTTCTTCCAGAGCACTCCATTAATACTGGAACGGTTTGACTAAGAATTGTTGGAAATAATAAGACTCTGTGCAGCAGTTAATTCAGATGAGAATTATTTTGGCAGAAGGCAGGCGACCCGTCTGGTAAAGTATTTCCTGTTACATACACTGCTAAAAATGGTTTGTACAGTACCTGCTGTGGTTCAACTTCCATCCTGAAAACAACATCAATAGTGTTAATAATTTTATAATAAAGATATTATTAAAGATAAACATTAATCAAGCTGTTTCCTTTCACAATAGAATTCATATATTTGTTGAACTGAAATAGTAACAGGTGAAAATATCTTGTTTTTATACAATTATCCCATATTGAGTATAATTATCTTCCACTGAACATATTAAATATAATATAATTAAATATACATTTTTAAAAGCATTTATCAGGTCTCTCAAAGTGTACATGTTGTGTTCATGTTTCATGTAATTTGAAAGTAAATTTTTACTTTTTTTTTCACAAAAAGACAGAATGTGTGATTTTACTTTAACATAAAATGAAATAAAAAAACTGTAAAAAAAAGATTGATTTGAAATATTTATCCACCAAAATAATACAATTGAATCTAAATTTAATCCATATTTAATCCAAAATAGATGAATTAGATGATAGTATTTTTTTTAAGTTTTTAAAACCCTTTTTTAAGAGAGGTACAAAAAAAGTGTGGCCGTTCATTATTATGAAAAGATAATTAAAATGATTATTAATCATTGTTAGCAACTCTAATGAAATAAATATGTCACTATATGTTCTAGCCCACCCCTACATTTACACATGAGTCATTGAGTAACCTTAAAATTCTCCCAAAACATTTAAAATAAAACCGTTATTCATATTCAACAAAATAAAGACATTTTTATCAATGGGCTTTTTTTTTCTTTCTTTATATCGCACAGTCTTAGTTAGAGTCACTCATTCAGAGTCAGTTAATCATTATTTAAAGGACAGAAACCGTTCATGTAGAATAAGCTTGTGTATAGTAAGTCACATACAGGTCATCTGTGATAACCGCCTGATAAAACTGTGGGTGTGTGTGCTGTTCTATGTTTAACACCTCTCTGGGGGAAAAAAAAATCTAATTTAACACTGATAAGAACTGGAGCAAAGTATAGTCCGGGGCCTTTATTTAATGAAACCTACATCAGCTGTGGCGTGTGAATAATCCCAGAGAAGGTCAGGGCTAATGTCTGTAATTAAACAGCATTACATGAATCACCTGTGTTAAGTGCCAGTTCTAAATCATAATATATATATATATATATATATATATATATATATATATATATATATATATATATATATATATATATATATATATATATATATATATATATATATATATATATATATATATATATGCGAACTGAAAGGGTAGTATCCCCTCTGCCTTGTTCAGATTGTGAAACGGAGCTCAGATCCACGGTGTGAGGTTACACACTGCAAGACTGTAACACACTGCAGCAGGTAGGTCTATTCAATAAAGCTGAAAGACAAGTTATTTTTGAGGCTGATGCACTAAACTATGTTTCATTAGTTCTGCGTAGAGAGGTAGCCCCACTGACTTGCCACATTCTCATCGACCCCATTTTCAGCTGTTTTCAGCAGAAAGATAAACCCGTTGCATTCTCCCCCTGCTTAGCATGGCACAAAGAAAGTAAAAAAGCACTCTGAGAGCACATCATGACTCCCACCCAACATTGTTGTCCAATAACTATTGAATACACACAGTCCAGAAACAACTGCAAAAGATGGGAAGGTACACATATCACCACCAGGCGGCTTCAAATGACGGTCCATTTACTGCAGTCACCAAACAAATATACATTCAAAAAGATTCACACATTTCTTCAGGATTATTACCAAACTGTATGTGTGAATCATGTGCTGTTGTGTTTCAACAAAATATATAGTATTGCAAACTTTTTTATTATTATTATTATTATTTTCATCATTTAAACAGCATCCCCCTGGTGGAGGGCTACCTATCAGCCCTAGACGAGACCCCCTGCAGGAAGTGGTCACAGCATTAATTGAACAGTACAAATTATCTGTTGAGCCCAACTCAGATAAGTGGAGAGCATTATTTATTATACCTTACATTTAGTGGCCCCTTGTGGACAAAAAGCCTTTTAAACACATTTCTTTGCAGGATGCATAGGAATGAGTTGACAGATCCAGCCGTTAATTCGTGCAAGCAAATCAGACCCAGCACTGCAGCAGCGTGTTGCATGTGTGTGTGTGTGTGTGTGTGTGCGCGCATGTGTTCATTTGTGCACACTGTTCACTCTCTTGCTTGCTCGACCATTCATCCGTGTTCTGAACTGAATGCCGGAATTCAGATCAACTACAGAGAAATATCCAAATAAACATAGGCTGTCTGGGTCTATAGAGGCACGATAGGCATCCAGAGACTGTTTAAGAACACATTATATTGACTTTGAATTGAACCTTGCATTAACTATACAAATGCAAATGCAAATTTATGGAATGGAAAAAATCTGCAGAATTTTTCAATATCAATGCATGTGATAGCTGATATGTGTGGTTAACCTGCACATTCCAAGTTAGGTTATATTATAAACTGTATAAATAAAAAATTCTGTTTGGATTGAATAGTTTAAATTCAACATAGGTAACTAGAACTGAATCCCTTTGCATTTATTTATATTGCACATCTCAACAACAAGGAAATTCAAAGTGATTTCCATAAAACATTAAAAAAAGATTTAAAATATAAATATAATTGGAAGAAAATAACAAATAATAGAAAATAGAAGAAAATTAGAAAAATAGTTATAATATAGTGGGGCTGCATCTAAAGACTATTTCTATGATTTAAATAACCTTTGAATTTTATTTGATTAATCATTAAACTTTGCATTCTAGAAAAATGAAGTATTTGTTCCGTAGTAAAACTAATTTATTTTAGATTTTTTAAATTTATTATTGCAATTTGTTTTTATTGTCTGTTTATTCTGACACTTCTGTAGTCACCTCACATATTGTAGATTTCTTTTATACCAGATTTAAATACAATAACCATTGTGGTTGTAGAGATGCTCCATATTTATTATCATTTATAGCTGGAAAACTGAAAAAAAAAATAGGCCTGGAGGATTAAGTGGCTATGTCAAGATTTCTGATTTTTTATGTTTCCCTGTGACAGGGACTTTCATCACTCATCACCCCTGTTGGCAACAAATACCTGCTACGTGTTTAGCACGTACCTCCAGAAGTGGGACGTGGCTTCTCCAGATCCGTGATGCCAGCACCTACACAGGCAAGTGCTAAAGAACTGCATCCAACAGGTTAGTACATAACAGAAAATGTACATTTTAAATCATGATTGGATTGCAACTTTTTTTTTTTTTTTTACTGTTCACTAGATGGAGACATCATTCCACTTATCCCACATTCTGCATGAAGGGCCCCTTTGGTGAATCAGTCGTTCTCGTCTGCGTTCAGGCTGTAAAACTGTCTTCTTTCAGCAGCTGTTTGAGACAACTTCAACATGTTCCTCTGACCTCTACGGAGGGAACTTCTTATCTTGTGTGGATACTTTCTGGGCACTTGGGAATTTCTGCAGAAAAAGTGCAGTTCATGGAGAACTTTGAGTAGAAGTGAACAGCATAAAAATTGTGGTGTGAAGTGGAAGATGTTCCCTGAGCTTCTTTTGCTATAAGTAAATGAAATAAAACGTGATTTGGGTTTAATTTTTTTTAAGAAAACATTTTATTAAAAGATCGCAAGACTAACATTTACTTAAAAAAAAAAAAAAAAGATTAAATTGACGTTTTTGCAGTGTGTGTAGGTAAGGTTGAAATCTTGCATGATAGTTTTATTTCTTTTATTATTTATTTAGTGACAATATTTTAAAAGAAGCTCGTGATCGTTGTGTCCCTCACACTACAATGTCAAGCAAGTTTTTTTTTTTATTTCAGTCAATCTTTTATTTATTTATTTTTTGAAAGAAAAAGTTACTATTTTTTCTCAAAAAAGGCCAAATTAGGCCAAATCAGGAAAACAAAAATGAAATAAGATAACTTATCAGTGCAATAAGATAATTCTACTCAATATTAGACTAACTGTACGAAAAACCAGATATTTTCACTTGTTAATTAATACAAAAATGCATAACTGCAGATAAAAGAATGTCAAAGTAGCAGGATAAAATGACCCCTTTTGCTGTGCTTGAAACATCACATACAGATCATTTTATGACACACGCACACACACACACACACACACCTCATCCACCTCTCTGCGCTTCACCCTCCCACCTCCGCGGCGCCATCTGCCCTCTGCCCCCGCCGAAGCTGCTGACATGAACCTCCGCTGATGCAGAAAGGGCCACAGTGAGCCGCCGTGTTGGGGTTTGTCCTCCGTCTGTTTGGCTGTGTCTCACCTGCATCCACGGCCAGCCACAGCCAGGCTGTAACCTGTGGGCTGTGTTTCCCATTCCAAACCACATCCCGTGTTTGTAATACTTTAAATCCATGCTCCACAAATTACAGCTCAAAGAGAAATGGCAACACTCAAAGGACTTAGTTTAATACACCACCCTTACTTGTCAGTGCCATTAATCCTCTTGGCATTTCAAAAAAAAAAAAAAGACAGTCTCCACTGCACCTATATTTTTTTAAAGAAAAAAATATAGCATGCACATGAATTTCATTTACACTCCAAAAAAACACAGATCTGCAGCCTTTTGACATCGGAATTTACTGTTATTGCCTCGCAAGTTACTTTTTATTTGCTTCATTTGATGTATGATATGTGTAAGTACCCTTCGCTCTCTCCAAGCATTATGCGGTGCAGTGAAAACACAAGCATATGGCAAGATGGGAACATAATCACCCACTGTAAGTGTTTAAATAGGTAATATGGAATTAAGCAGCAATACCTCGAATTATTAGATTACTAACAATGCAGTAGATAGGTAAGGCAGATAGAGGAAAAACAACTTTTAATTGGTAAGGTATTCATTGTTTAAGTACAGATGTATTAATAACAAAGTAACTAATTGATTCACAGATAAATTCACCCAATAAAATTAAAACAATTATTTCTATTACAGACAATATGTTTTGCAGCAAATACAGTTTCTCTAGACCAGGGGTCACCAGCTCGATCCTGTGTTTTAACCAAGCAGCTTCACAGATGATTCACAGATCAACCATTAGAATCCTCTTTCTAAGGACCTTTATTAGTAGAATGGGGCGTGTTCCTGCTTGGTTGGAGGACCTCTCTACCTTAAACCAGAGTAAATGTCTCCTTCTTCTCCTCATTGGTTTACGAGAACGTATCTCTCTCTCTCCTCTGTTATTGGTTAATTATGCCAAACCTTCAAACATAAGGCAGCTTCTCCAACATCAAGCTTATTACTAATTTCCCTTAAAGCAAACTTCTGTGACTGCGGTTGAGGCTCCTCTGGCTCTATTAGTCAGATGATTTAAGACTTTTATAACCATGACAGTATACAGGTAAATGTTATTGGAGAGAAATACAGCACCAGCTCCAATTCCACACCTTAGAAATATGCATTAATAATGAAAGTTGATCACATTGTCAAATTTATACCCCTTTGCATGAAAAAAAAAAACCTCAACCCAATAAAAAGAAAAAAAAGTCAGTAGCTGTTAGCTTTGTTGCATCAACAGCAGCTGATAGTGTGTGTTTAATGGGGATTGAACAGATGAGCAGCTCCTGCCAGAACATTTGCTGCTGCCAAGCTGAACCTGTCAGGATGAGTTGGCCTCATGGATCCCTGACGGATGCTGGTTTAATGCGTGCTCCTTCACGCCCTGCCTGTCCAGAGTGGCCAAGATGTCAGAGCTTGATGCGAGGCTAATGGTGTTTCTCTCTGTTAACAAAGACGTTCGCAGACGCTTTGGCAACACTCTGCACTGACATGTTATACACGAATACCCGTCCTTTATTGCATGTGAATTTACATGCTGGGAAATTCAGTCTGGACGCCAAGGTTCCAGATTTTTTTTTCCGGCCATCAGAAAACGCTGTTAATAACTGTGGATCCAACATGGCGGCAGAAAGTAATTTAACTTTCAACCCAACCTTGAAAAGCGTTTTAAGTACCTTAAACTGCAAGTTTATTTAAAAAATAAGTGATTTCTAATACTAAACTATTTAATCATCATCGGGTGTTTGGTATCCTGTGTGTTTGATACGATTGGCTATGAGCTACATACAGTCATACTTGACAGACATCCTTAATGCCCAATAGGCTCTTTCATAAACCAAGCCTCCATTAACTAAATATCAATGTACATTGATATGAGGTCTGGTTTTATCCAGTCTATGACCAAACATGCATCTACCACTTAACTATATAGCACTTTTTGTGCATGCACTTACCTGCCATCAAGTATTTTTTCACTGAAATCATGCAAAAACAAGGGACGCAAGTAGGCTGAAGGCCTTAATTAGCAAGCTGCTGCAGTAGCCGCATAGCTCCCCTGGTCTTATCGGTTTTATTCCGGAGTCGGGCCCCCCCCACCGCCAGACCCCCGAGATCCCGCCGCTGGGAGAGCAAAAAAGACAAGCATAAATTCAATAAAACCTTCGCACATTATCACATGTTTGCGCTTTTCAGTGGGACGTCTCCGCTTTCGCCGTAACAAGCGTCATGGTGGCCCGGCCGCGTCCGACAGGTGGGGGAGCACAACGGCCTCATAGACCCGGGGCGGGGGGGTGACCAATCCATTAGACAGGCCGGATTTACTGAGCCGACAGAGTCACAGGGCCACAGCGGAGGAAACGGAGGACCCGCGAGTGTGTGTGTGTGTGTGTGTGTGTGTGTTTGTTTGTGCAAAGAGGGGGAAAAGGTTTTAGATTCCACTGAAAAAACTGACTACCTGAATTATGAAAACAGTTCTGGATACACTGCGGCTTAAGCCAGTCACAAGTACAAGAGTTTCAGGTGTAATGATGAATTGCTGCAGGAATTCCATAACGAACTGTTACGAATGGTGAGCAAATATGCATGAATTTCCCCCCTTTTTTCCCGTTTAAACGAAGAAACCGACGCTCACACTGTTGCGCTTTTATTACTATTATCGGTAATAAGTGGTATTTTATGAAACTTTTCACCACTTTTCTTATGCGCAGTGATTCAGTGTTGACACCGTCTGACTCCACGATGGTGATGTGATCCTTCACCCGCCCACGGAGCCAATATATAGATGAACTCAGAGAGTAAAAATGTACACTATGTCTGACTCTTTATGATAGTTCGGTACACCCCCGCATGCCCCACAGCCATAAAAAGGACATAGAACTCCGAGTCGACTCCTGCCAATTCCCAAACTCAATACTCGCTGTAGCGAAGCGAGATTTGCTGGAAAAAATCTGCTTCTTGTAAAACAAACACAGATATTTCTGATAACATTGTTGACCTGGACGCAGCGGTGGATTCACTAAAAGCTTCTTTACGCATTCGACGCTGCTTTATACTTTAACTCTACATTTCCGAGGGAATATATTTGACTTACTGCTCCACTACATTTATTTGACAGCTTAAGTTCCCTTTTTTCAGATCAAGATTTGACACAAACTACAACTCGCTGTTCAAGATGAAAACCTTTGCGGT
The DNA here is from genome assembly GCA_036785175.1 of Eupleurogrammus muticus. Lineage (NCBI taxonomy): Eukaryota > Metazoa > Chordata > Actinopteri > Scombriformes > Trichiuridae > Eupleurogrammus > Eupleurogrammus muticus. Next base: position 17,431,009 of record JAYKQN010000006.1, on the reverse strand, counting down.
TCACAGCACTTTTTTTTTGTTTTATTTTGCCTTTTGATTCCTTATAAAAAAAGCAGCGTGTAGTCTGGCTCACATTTCAGACGTCTAAGTTGTTAACGCCTCCACCCAAACAGTGCAAAACTTCTCACATTATGTTGGAATGATCCAATGTTTTACAAAAAAAAGAATTCAAAATTAGAGGAAAACATTTGCGTATCCAAGTTTTTTTTTTTTGTCTTTCCGCTCGTACTAATCCTCTTGTGACCCCTCAGATTTTATCTGCTGACCTTTTGGAGGGGCCCACCCTTCTGGTTGGGAACCACTGGACTAATCGAGGTGAATGCATAATGAAAAAGCCGTTGAAGCTATACAGTAATATGCTGTTTTTAACACTGATGCTTCTGCATTTATCAAACCAATGATGTCACATATAATAATATATGTCACAAGTTGATGATATTAGTACTTTTATTTCAGATGGTTCACATTTGTCTGCTCATATTATTCTGTATTTTTACAGTCCTGCGTTGCTACTTCTTCTTGAGTAAAGGATCTGAATATTTCTCCAACCGCTGCCTGCGTGCGATAACAAAAAAGATCTAAAAAAAGATCCGGTTCTCGGAAGCTTGTCACTTGAAAGAAACCGACGTCTCTTTGAGCGAGACGGACGGCCTCGAGAACAAAGGCCCGCGGCTTAAACCCGTGTGCCTGCTCACATTTAAACTGCTGACTGCGGGGAAGATGAAGGGATCCTCGTCGGTTCCTGTCAGTGCCCAGAAAGCAACGATGCAAACGAGCTCTACTGTACACAGAAGGAGCTCTACCTGTGTGGATTTACAGAAAAATGACTTCCAATCCTGGAAGTTTGAAGGTTGTTGTCACAGAGCAACTCTCAGAATAATGTCTGCTGCCCCCCAGTGGTGGAGCTGAGCGTAGAGCGCTGACGTCACCGTCGGGTGCAACAGAGGACACTTCCCACCTGTCAATGCGCGCTATCTGAGCCGTATCTACATTTCAGGGTTTCATCTTACCAAACGCAATTTCAGACTAGGTCGGATGGATGGACAGCTGTCAGGATTCTGCTCAGTCCCCCCCTTCCCCCGTCCCCCGTCCCCCCCCTCGCTCGTTTACTGTCTCTTTCCCTTGTTATTTGATAGGAGATGAATCGTATTGAAGCGCGAGTGGAGACAGGCCACGCCGAAGACAAATGGGCCCTTCAAGAGGCCGCGTACGCTCCCCCCCCTTTCAAGAATTACAGATTTTCTCCCTCCGTCCGACGCTGACAATCATGCAGAGTGGAGACCCAGAACCCGAAGGAGCCGCACGTCTGCCGAGGGGCGACCAAAAAAAACCAGAGAGATGGACGTACCATGCACTTAGAGTTTCGTTCAAGCGTTTTTAGACAGACTGTGTAGGAGGGGAGAGAGGCCTCCTCTTCCTCCTCCTCTTCCTCCTCCTCTTGCAACATTTGTGCTTATACTAAAATCCCAGGCTATGACAGGAAGGGGAGAGACAGAGCAATCCGTTTCTCTTTTTTTTCTTTTTGCAGAGTTCCACAGCAGTTCAGAGGAAGTTGACTTACATGGTGATATTGTTATTTTTTTTTCCCCCCACAGAAAAGTAGCAGCAAATTGTGCTTTTATTGCCCACAAAGTTTAATTACTTATTATTCAGACATTCAGAAAAAACCTGATTGGTGGAACCCAGAGTGGAGACACACTCGCGGCGTGTGCTGGTAACATGGTAAAGCGGAATGAGGAAAATTGAGTGGCTCGGTGTTTGTTTCTTTCATTCCACTTACGGCGAGGCTCAATTATGTGCCGTGTTGTAACAGCTGTTTTGCTGTCAACGCGAGAAAAGAAAAAAAAAAGGGGGCCACTTGTATTTTTTAGTTTTTTTTTTTTCCCCCCCTCCACCTCGAGCCATTCCGCTTCTTTATTAAAACACGTCGCTTTGCATCTGGCTTACATCAAGGTAACTAGATTAACGTATTTATAGGAAAAAAGTCATTTTAAAAGGAGCCTGGCTCTTTATCCAGTTATCCCCATTACGGCCTTAACTTGTTTAAGGTGTTTACATGACAGTTAATCATGAATATCGCCGCGCCGAGGCTTTAACTGCATCATTAGGGCGAATGTAAACACCCGCTGTGATTCAGTGGATTCATAATTGAGTGCAACATGTGGCGAGGGCCATCCATTGGAACAGATTGCACGAGTCAGGCATAGTTCATAACGCTGGATCTAACGTGTGTGTGTGTGTGTGTGTGTGTGTGAATGTACAGTCAGGGCTGTGTGCAGAAACGTGGCTGGGAGAGAACGTAGGCGGGTCAACACGCATCATGATGGAGTGAGTGTTTGTGTGTGACTACTGCAACGCTGGACATCGGATACACAAACGCACTGACTTTCTGGGCCGCGGCCCGCCCGCCTTCGCGGCGAGATTCTGGTGAAACACTGAGAATCGCTGCATGAAAAATGAAAAAACGCTAATCCAAAAAGTTCGGGGAGGGGGAGCGTCTTCTCCTTTCTAAATCCCGTAGCCGAGAGTGCGTTTATCACGCTCTCCCTTTGTTGACGAACGGGCGTCCTTTGAAAGGAAAAGTTGAGAAATTAAGAGGAAAAGCTGTGGGGGAGAGAAAAAGAAAGAAGCTCTTTTACCGAAATAATAAAGTAATGTAAAAATGTGCAGGGTGGAAGGGATAGTTAAGCCGGCACGGCGCTCGACATAATATGTCGTCTCTGCTCATTGTTTCAGATAAAACCTGGCTTTTAATTCCACATGTAATTTCCAGTAATTCCGTGCAATCTCCTCGCTCTTTGAGCGGAGAAATTGAGGTGACGCGGGGTTGATGTTTGTTTCCCCACTGCTGGCGAGATGGAGGAAAAACCGAATTAAGAGCCCTCTTTATTTTTCGCCGCTGTTGTCCATTAATTTTTCACCACTCATAATTGTGACCATAATATTTATTTTTTAATCTTTTCCGTATTAATTCAGGGATCTGAGGATGTTCCAACCCCGGACATATGTTTCTGATGTGATTCTGCAGTGTTTGCATGTGTTTACAGATAGATAGTCTGAGAGTAAATAGCACTGGAGAGAGAGAAGGGGGGGAAAGAAGCCGTCACCCGTGGGGGATAGATGGCACGAGATCAGGAGAAAAAGAAGCGAGTGAGTGGGATGTTTGGACATGTGAACTGTGAATGACTGTGAAGGAGTGAAAGCGGGTCAGCGTGACCCCCGGTGACCCCCTTCACACCCATCTGCATCGTGCAGGATCCCTCCGAGACGCGTCGTTGGACTTCCTCGCTTTTATTATCGGCCAACAGCGCAGACCCGGCGAGGCCCCCGCTGCAACACTGCAGCCCCAGATCCAGACTCCAGCAGCCTGTGCAACACCAACAGCGTCCGTTACATCCAGAGACGCCGTATCGTGTCGGTGGTTCAGGAACCTTCTCTCAGGATAAGCGGAAACATATGGAAGCGGATCACAGACCTAAGACCAACATGCTCATTTAAAACAGACAAAAGTAAAAACATTGAGCAAACAATTGCTAACCTACTCAACCTTTTCCACCGCTTTTGGAGCCAGAATTTTTTCATATACTGCAAAAACTGAAATCTAAACGGGTGAAAATATCTTGTTTTTGGTACATTTCGTCTAATATTGAGTAGAATAGCCAATGTCACTTTTACACTGGTCACTTTTTTCCTCTTCACACTCACCCTGCACCTTAAGTGTGCATTAGCTATGTATGTGTACATGTGGGTATGTGCATGGATATGTATGTCCATATATATGCAAATATGTGTGTATGTGTATGTATGTAGGTATGTATGTGCATGTATGTATGTACATATGCCTTGCTCATGCATACTTTTTATTCTTACTATTTATTAGCATTTCTTTCTCCATTCTGTCGATAATGCATACTGTGTATGCGGATTAACAAATTCTGCGAATTTGTACATTGTGGTGTGTGTTTTTTTATTTTTCTAGTCTTTTTTATCTTCTTCAACTTTATTTTTCTTTTCTTTATCTGTAACGCTGCAGTAACACACAAATTTCCCCGTTGTGGGATCAATAAAGTTTATCTATCCATCTATCTAATAATTTTCTTCTTATTATGGCAGATAATAAAAAAAGCAACTGAAGTCAAAGAAAAATAATTGAAATAATTATTAGCTATTGATAGTGGAAGAAGATAATTGTACTCACTATTAGACTAATTGTACCAAAGACAAGCTATTTTCCTTTTTTAAGAATTCAGTTTTTTCTTTCTGTTCCACAAACTCCTTCCTGTTCTTCAGCTGAGTCCTGCATCATTAACTTTGCTCCTATTTCTGAGTCTGCATGCATTAATGTCTTCCCTCCAGGATGTTTCATAGTGGATGCAAAAAAAAGGAGACTTAACCTATTGCTTTATTTTATAGGACGGATCGGCTATAATTTAACTATAACTATCGGGTCGAATGAAATTGCGCCTGGCAACTTAGCAGTTAAAAAAAAAAACGGTGTTGTAAATTGTCTAATCTTCTTGGCTGTGTTAAAGTGGCGGCATGCATTAACGCCTGCCCCCCCCCCTCCCCTAGCATCTTAGGATTCTAAAACACCCTCTAAAGGGCTGTTGCAAACACTCCTAGAATCAGGTCTGGGACATCGCTGTCTGGTCCAGATTATGTGATGATGTGAGGGGTTTCTTAAACCTCCAGAAACTTCTCACAGACTCATGAAGCTGCCCCGATAATGACATTGATATTATAATAAATCTATAATAAATCTTCCCACATGCAAAACAGGAAGGCTCACCATTGTTGCACCGTGCCATTTGGGTCCAAGGCAAGGCAGCATTCAAACATAAGGTAATTCAAAGTGCTTTTCATCATCAAAAAATACAAAAAAAACATCAAAAAGATAATTAAAAACAGTTGATTGAAAGGGGATAACATACCAAATTAGAAACAAGGATGAAGTTACAGCATAGTGAAAAGAAAAAAACAGTGAGAGTTGGAGCAGACCTGCAGTTCTAGATATACTCCCCCACCAGTTTAGTTAACGCGACGTCTTCTTCCTTAGCGGCCTGCAAACATCTGGCCCTGGGACGCCATCGGCTAACGCTGCCTCGCGCGTTTCGTTCTGGACCCGGGCAGCAGGGAGCAGACCTGTCCCTGACAACCGTAGAGAGGTCCGGATGGTGCATGAACCGCATGAGGTCACGTGAAGGCGGCGCATCGCTCCCTCTGGCACGATAACTCCTAATAACATCCTCCGTTATGTTCGAATCGTGTAGTGTGTGCATGTTTGAGATTTAGAGAGGGGAACATCTGCAAAGCTCCCCCCCCCCAACCCCCACCGCCTCGTGTGCGTGACGCAACCCTGATTTCAAAACAGGCGAGAATGTTAAAAACTCCCTTCGCTTAACTATTATAAAAAAAAAAAAAAAAAAAGATTTGCTACACAGCATCTTCTCGATAGACGGGAGGAGAGAAGTGTGGGAAAAGAGGTCAGAGGCGCTGTTTTGGCTCCGTGCTGCAGCCTCGTAAATCAGTGGGTGTATAAACGGGTTTCTGCTGAGAGAAGGACACGGAGGCGTCTGTTGGAGCAGGCAAACAGAAACAAGAGCCGGCTTTATCTGTGCGTTTAGAACCTGTTTGTATATGTATGTCATTTCCCCCACCGGGTTCATTAAATCTCAGCTCGGCTTATCCTTTTTTTTTTTTTTTTTTGCGGCGTGCATACGTTCCCTGAATATGCATGCGGGTTGGGACGCGTACCTGTGTGTGTGTGTGTATGTTTTATGAGTTTGTTTATATTGCCACGCCTGGTCGATCTGCGAGATGCTGCCCCGTCTGACTCCTGGAAACATTAGAGTGATCTACCGCCGCCTTCTCTGTGTATATTTGCTCGCGTACAAGGTTGTACTCCAGTTTAGTTTGATGTGCATTCTGTGCCATTGAGTAAATGTTACGGACCCTCTCAAAAGTTCTCAGCGACGTGCCGACAAGCAGCAACAAACTTGTGATGCCAAAAACTAAATTTATGATCATTTTTTTTCTCCCAGGGAGTGATCAGCTAAATTCTGGATCCCATTAGCGAGAAAAGGGAACGATGTATGTTTAGCAAACAAACAGAAAGCTGCGAGTAACGTCCATGCTGCAGTTTGACATCTGGAAGCCAACAAGACGACGTCCCCCGACCGCCGTGTACGGTTAAACTAAAAAAATTGAGTTGTTTACAAATTGCATTCAAACTACTCAACATTTACTATTCTATACAGATGCTCGGATATTTGACTGGTTCTGATCTGCAAATACGCTCCTCCAGTTTTGTAAATCACTGTAAATCATCATAAATCTATCATAATTCAGCATGTCTATATGTCGGTTGCTCACATATAGGCTCATTTTATTCCTAATTATGGCTTATTGGCCCTAACATTATGGATTCAGAAGTGTTTTGTCCTCCAGGTGCAAAAAAAAAGACAGACTAATGCTTTAATCCTGTCCAGTAGCCGTACAGTGACACCACTCCACTATCAGCGGCTATTTTTAGGTTCGTTGCTGACATTTAGGATTTTCTCCGTTTGCGTTAACGACCTTTTTTTTTTTCCCCCACTAATAAGGCACAGTGGGGATGACCCTCAGAGCTGCAAAGTTTGATCCCTCTGCCTCCACTCTCGTGTGGTTCTAATTACAGGGAAAAAACTCTCCTGGAAGAGCGAGGCCGGGGCAGTGACCTCGCAACAACAAGTGTTGCGCCTGACGGGCCGCCGTGGTTTAAATTGGGTAAAAAAAAAAAAACGGTGTGTCGGAGCCTCTGCAGCTCGTGCTACTCCGGTGACTCCTTCGGAGCAGAGAACCTCCAGGGAGATGGTGGAGTTTTAGTTTGAGTTTTTTCTTGTTTGTGGGAAAAAACAAAGCCTGAGAAAGAGCAGTTATCTTCCCACACTCTCGTTTTCACCCACAGCATTTAATCCTGTCATTGGGTTGAATGTGTGTTTGCAATCTTTCCCTTCCAGTATGCTGCAGCAAGCAATTAATTAAGAATAAAATCACTATTTTATTCTTACCATTGTTAAAAATGTAGTTTAGGATTGTCTCATCTTGCGCACTTGCATTTTATTGTTGTACATGTAAAACGCATAGGATAGTGAGAAACGCAATTTCGATTCCTTTGTATGTCAAGTACATGTGAAGAAATTGAAAATAAAAAATGACTTTGACAAAAGTCCACCTTCTAAAGCCAGTATGGGAATACTGCAATTAGATGATTTAGATGATTTATTTGCAATTAGATGATTTATTACCAGCAACATGATAAATCACCATCATTAAAAATGCAGCAAACTTGTAATATTCTCTCCCTAAAGGGAAAGCTGCGAACTATATGGTCGCATTAAAAAAAAACATTCTATGAAAATATAGCGTAATTTACGAGTGTCCGTGAATGCATCGAGGTGTAGCGCAAATTGAATAAAAACTCGGAATCACGGTCGTTGACCCCCCCCCCTTTCCCGGTAGTAACCATAGCAACCCCCCCGCCACTCTCCGGTGGTGTTACAAACGAGGCTTCCCGCGGGTCCGTGAACGCCTCGCGATGTGACGCAGTCACGTCGGCGTCCAGGTGATGCGTTCGCGTGTAGCGAGCGGCCAGGTAAAGGGAGGAGGAGGAGGAAAAGCACAACAGGTGCGTCGCAACGCGAAAAAGACGCGTGTGAAAAGTTGAACGGCGACGTGTGCTCCTCGTTTATATGACCTCAACACGCCAGATGATGATGATGATGATGATGATGATGAAGAGCGGATAATCAAGCCCACGTTGCTGCTTCGAAGAGCCTGACATACCAGACTATCAGCTGGTGAGTGTTTTTATATTATTAATATTATATGGGTTGGCAAGTTCATAAAAAACTCTTTAAAATACAGATTTGAAGATTCAGGTATTTCAAAATATACACATACATTTTGTGTTCATGTTGGTCCACTTGTACCATTTTTATTTTACAAATTCTTTGACAGAAAATGTTGAATGGTCTAAATGAAATGATACATTTTAAACATCGAATCCACTTAGAAAATAAAACTAGTTAATAGGATTTTATAAAACTGAAACCTTCTGAAATATCTGGTACTATCCATTGTTAGGGTCACACCACATGACATTTCGACCTTGTCCCATATGCGTTAATATACACATTCTGTCATGTGGTGGGAGGATGAGCCCGCTGAGGCTTCGAATAAAGATGGTTCAGCTGGTGACTGTGAAGGTTTGAGTCTGTGCTGAAGCTTCTGCTCGTTCTTGTGATAATTCATCCACGCATATCCTCCTGATACCCAGAAATCCATTCAGTCCACTCTAGAGGACTAAGGAATGGAGGAGGAGGAAGGGTAGTACTAAAGAAGGAAGCAGGGAATAAGGAGGTTACATTATCTTCTTCCCCTGCGTTTTGGGAGAATAATGAAAATAACATTGAGTATTAAACACATACTGTTTCTTTTTTTTTTTTTTGCGTAAGCAAAAAAATATAAAGAATATACATAAATAATTTGTGTAAGTCATGTATTTACACTATATATGCATTGTGTTTTATATGAATATAAATATGTATGTAGGAACCAGTGGTTAAAAGGCTGCTATGTAAATGAGGTTCTGCTTGCTTACTGAAAAGATTAATGATTGATATTAAACTGCCCATTATATCCAAATTGCTGTATTCGTTGCGTTGCAGCATGCGTATGTGCTTATTCAATTAAATCCTCTCCAGTATTTCAGGTAATGAGTAAGCAGAGCGACAAGAGATCTTTTTATGATTTCATTTTCTATATCAATGCACAACAATTTAGCCCCGCAATGGTTTGTGCATATCTTAGACTATGATAATTCTCATCATCTCGCTAAAGCAAAAAAAAAAATGGATCGCCTCGAAGATAATTTTGCGGAGAAGCGGAACGAGTGTGAAACCACAACGTGAGCCTGGATGTGTGATAGGCCGCTCACGTTTGATTACTCACTCAGTCTTAATAATCAAACACGTGATTCAGTCCATATCTGCTCCGGTCTCCCAGTGGCATTTTTCTTTTTTTTTAATTTCCGAACCAAGCCTCTGATTGGGACAGATCATGCTAAGGTTGTGATATTCAAATTCACAGTCGGGAAGACACTGACTATCCCACTGTGAGAGTAACAGGAAGGCGCTGTGGCTAAACCGGTGCCATTAACAATAAACTCCGGTAGCGGTTGCATGATGTTTAACTAACCCGCAAGCACAAACCTCCCACAGATTTAAACATTAAACACATCCTATCCCTTCGCTTGATTGTGTTTTCTCTATAAAGTAGAATTCTGAAAAATAAAGTGTTTCAAGAAAACCACACACACACACACACACACACACACACAATCCCAGGGCCTGCGTCCGTGCCTGTGTGACCGTTTCTGAAGTTTGGGAAAGTCGCTGGATGCGACGCGTCCTATTTTAGGACATGCTGTTGGAACTAATTGACCTGTGTATATTTTCCCAAGACATTTTCATGCAAAATGTATTTTTCAAACCTCGGTTTTCTTTTTTGGCACACAATGAGACGAGTGGAGAGTTCATTGACTGCATTGTCTGGGCTCCCTCGCTCGCTGCAGCGAGCCAACCCAAGCAAATAACTAAACTGTGCCCATGAAGACGACTCTGGAGAGGGGGAATTTTTCTCGGTAAGCCGCATGGCATTCTGCGAAGCTGGGAGACGTCGTTTTTTAAACCGCTCAGCGACCAGGTCGGTCGCGCCGGTGCCGTTACGCCGCCGACGGCATGTGTTTGCTGTTCTGAGAAGCAGCTGCAGGGGCGCATTCCCCTCATCGCACATGTTTTAGATAAGCAAGAAAAATAACAACTCCTCTCTTTTTCTTGAAGTTTTTTGGACAGGTTTTCGGATTGTGGCGCGTAAGGAAGGGGAGTTTGTGTTTCCTGTTGTAACCGTCCAAGAAATCAACAAGTACGACTGTTTGCCAGATTCCCTGCATGTACTTCCCCCTTTTGCATGTTTCACAATAATAGATTGACCATCTGCACCACGAGGAGCCATCCAACTGGCACGGACGTACGGTCATTCATCAACAATTCGCCTTTGATTCAATAATTGTAGTACTGTATCCATCTTCTTCGGCAGGCTTTAAAAATCTGGCCAAAAGGTCCCACTGAATCAACACCCACAGGAAAAGAGAAACCTCTAAGAAACATGAGAAAGAGCTTTATTTGTCTTATAAAAATGTCTTGGGGACACGGCCGATGAAACCATTAAATGGTTATGGGGGGACGTAACCCCGCTGACACTGATGGTATCGGTGATAAGTGGGCGGGGGGACTCAACCCACCCCCTGAAAGCCCCGCCGTTCACCCCGCAGTGAAATGGAGTCCCCGAAATTCCATCCTGACCCTCCATCCACCCCTCCCTCCCTCCCTCTCGGTCTCTCTTTACCCTCAGTCAATCAGGACGGGGTCCAAGTCTTCCCACAACGGCCGCTACCAGCGCCGCTCACCGTGCAGGCTACCGCTTCCAGCGCCGTTCTCCCACTGACTAATTAGTGTTATGGTTAGTTAGCCTTTTTGGCAGGCCGGGGGGTTCCCTGTGACATTATGTCTAAAGCACTTGTCAAAACAGCGGTTGGAGGAGCCGCGCTGGCCTTCTGGCTGAAGGGGGGGCGGACCGAGGGAGCCAGTGAAATTTGTGGGTGGGCGCGAGGAGGGGAGAGAGAGAGAGAGAGCCTGGCGTCTCAGGCGAAAGGCCCCGACAGCTCCCGGGAATCCCGACGGCTGCGGTGCGCAGCCTTTTGTGGCAACTCTCCCGTTTCTCCAAAAATCGGGCTCTGTGGACGTTTCGCGTATCGGAGAGAGAGAGCGCGGGCTCGGCTGCTGTCGTCATTTGGCCGTGATCTCCTTGACTGTGAGAAGCGGAGCAGCAGAGGAACACGTGCCAGCCAGAGCTACTCTGTCTTCTTACGTTTTCAGTCCTTTTGTTATTTTATCCTTCCCAAGGGTAAATCCACATTTTTACATTTTTTTTTAATCATACAAACATGCATCTTTTACTCTGTTCCCACTACTACTGAAGACTCTTGTAAATGCTGCCAACCCATTTGTTGGTTTGATGCCCATGCTCCATGATTCAGTCATACTAGTGACAACTTGTGCCAATGAAAGGTAATGTGAACATCCATCCGCTTTCTGTACCCATTTATTCCTCATTCGGGTCACGGGTCCCATCATACTTCACGAGAGAGGCAGGAATACAACCCAGACAGGTCACCAGTCCACCATGGGCACATGCCCACACACACTATTGGCTCACACACTCAAACCTAAAGGCAATTTAGAGTCTCCAATTAACCTAAGCATATTTTTGGATGGTGCGAGGAAGCCAGAGAACCTGGTGAAAGTTCACGTAGAACAGTCCTAGCCCAGGTCCCTGTGACCTTCCTGCTGGTAATCAACAGCGCCACCTAAAAACTCCCGTTTGGGGTGAGAAGCCTCACAATTTTTTTTTCACCTTTTTGTTTTTACTCCTCATAGTGGTTGAAATCGGGGAAAAAAAAATATCAGCCGTTCACAAAGGCCTCACTCGTCCGTGTGCATATACTGTATGCATGGGCAAGCGTGCCTTCAGGTTTATTTATCCACATCTCAACCTGACGCCGAGCATTAGGCCGCAGTGATAATAATCGGAGGTGTTGATGGATAGTGGATAGAATAGGTTCCTTTGGCACGCTGCTCCCACACACACACAAAAACAAACACACACACACACACATCAAGTCTGGCAGGTCTAATCCAAACAGCAGGGCTCGTCACCACGTTTCCTCCGGAGACGCTGGTGTCGGTGGCCCCGCTGGCCCCGAGGCCACCGGCCTATCACTCCGCTGGCGGGGTCTGGCCGGACTTGCTGCCCCCCCTGAGGACAGATACCCCTCTCGGCCGTAGCGGACCTTCCTCTGCTGCATTATGGATGAGCCTGACCGGAGCTCTGGAGCAGCCTCTGCACTACAGATAGTGTCCATCGCCGGTCATTCAGGACTGAAGAAGCCCCCCACAAAACTTCTTCCAAGTCCTGTTGCCCCCGAGTCAACCTTCCTTGGATAACCATGATCGGCATGGCTGAGAATTAACATACCTCTTACCCCAACTCGCTCCATCTTCTCCTTCTCCTCTTTCCTCCTCCTATATCAGATTAGACCGTGCGCCGGTGTTTTTTCAAGTGTCCTCGATTTTCACGGAGTCGCACCCCCTGCGTACCACCCATTTACCTCTGATCTTAACCGATCCCCCACTGATAAGCGATCACTCCTTTCAAAAGAGGAACCCCCCCCCCTCCAACTATGTAATACGGCTTGTTGTGAAAGTGGGAGAGCATGGTGGGCTCCAGAGTGGATCCAGCAGCCAGACGCTTCCAATGGAGCCTAAAGGTAATATTTAGACTCCTGTACTAATGCACATGAACTTGTAGTTGCACGTTTCTGAGCCTGAAAGCGTGAAACCTCAGAAATCAAGAGTTACACACATATCGAACATCTCTCTTTCTACATTTCATTGCTAGGTCGATTTGTCACATATATAATTGTGCAGTCATTGCTGGCGGTTCGTAAGATTCTGGCTTTAAAACCTGCATGAGCAGCGACTCGTAAATACAGCGGGTATAAATTGCGTCTTTCTAATATTGTTTGAGTGAATTTGACTATTTTATTAGTCTTCTGGCCAAAAGGGAGAATACAAAGTCCAACACTCCAACTCTCCTCTTAGCTGGAAACTATGCTGCTGAGAGCAGGGAGACTGTATCAAAACAGTAAAAGTTGAGCGCCAGAAAACCCAACACAATGAGCCGGAAGATAATGAAATGCTCCGTGCAGCTGAGGGGAACTGCAGAGTCTCTGATAATTATGTGTTGTTTTGTTGCTACGCGTGACCCCCTTCTTGCCATACAAGTAGTCATGTGATCCATTATTCTTTTATAAACTTATTACTTTTAACTGTTTTAAGTGCTGTCTGGTCGTAAAAAAAAAAAAAAAACACAGCCAGATGCAGCCAGAAGCTGTAAAGGAAAACATCTTGCAGAGATGTGCATTCAAATTTTATGGGTGATGTATTAGGATTAATAATTACACCCATTTTATTGGATTTTGTTCGCCAGTAAGAAATGTACGAAGCTTCCCCCAGAAGGCGTAAACTCATGATTACCCTTGGGCTAACAACTATCATTGTGTGTGAGTGTGTGTGAGTGATTTTTTTTTTTTTTTTCAAACTCCATACCATGATGTCACCACAGCAGCAGTCCTCTGCCATGGCTTCACTGCCCAAAATCCAAAACCCTTATCCGCCTTCCCCTTAGTCTGGTATTTATTTGAAAAGTACAGTCTACTCACTGTGATTTATGGCTTTTAAGAGAAAAGTTAATGGTATCCCTGCCAGTTAAAGGCTCCCAGGTTTGCAGATTTTTTTTTTTTTTGGGGGGGGGGGCTGGATACTCGCCATCTCCCAGACAAGACCATTAGTCGTCGTCCTTCCACACAGTGCAGCACATTCACGGGTTCAGCCTCTCGGACCAAGTTGCAGGACCTGTGCACGGCAGAATACCCTTCTCTTTAATTTTCCATCCAGTGCACAGCTTCCTCTTGAGGCCTTGGTGTTAGAACAGGAGACAGGTTGCATATCAGCATTTTCCATCCCTGACCCACAGTATGATTTCACACCGCACACTGTTTCACTAAGCAGGCCTACTGGGCGTATAGGGCATATAGGGCAGGAGCCAAGAAGCACTCACACATTCTCCTTCAGACTCAGCCTGTCTGTCATCCACTCGCACGTCCACACGCTCCATAATATGCATCCACAGCGGTGACTTCAATTCCAGCCTTTTTTCCATCCTCCGTTACATTAGACATTTTTCTGTAGCGAGGAGGCTGATTCGAGAGCTCCGCTGCGGGGGGCGCAACAAGGCTCATCAATAATGCAGCAGAGAGTGGGCCCAATGGCGGTCAGATACGGTGGAGAAGGAGCATCTGTCCTCGGGGCTCAGGGGGTCGGTCAGGCCCGGCAGACAGAGCGATTGGCTGGTGGCCTGGGGGGCACGGAGCCACCGACACTGCCGTGGCTGGAGGAGGCTGAGCGAGGAGCCCTGCTGTTTGGATTAACCCTGTCAGACTTATGCTGGTGCAAGTGTGTTTGCGTGTAGGAGCAGGGTGCCAAGAGAACCTATTTTATCTGCTATCAGTAACCATTAGCACCTCTTGATTATTATCACTGCGGTTAATGCTCAACAGCGGGTTGAGATGTAGATAAATAAACATAAAGACGCGCTCTCTGCTGGCAGCAGATGCATACAGTATACGCTCATGGATGGATGAAGCCTGCTTGAGGAGGGTGGCGGGGAAAAAAAAAAAAGCATTGGCCACTTGCCAGGCCAATATTTTTTCTTTTTCCTCCGATTTCAACCGCCGTGTCACTGCACAGCGTCACAAAGTATACGTCAACCTATGAAAAAAAAAAAAAGTCTTCGTAAAGTATTTATAGGCGTTACACTGTTGAAGCGCGTTTCCCTTTGATAAAGCGGCATAATATACTCTGGATGTTCTCAACTACTTCCACTAATGTGACGCGTGCTAACCCCCCGTGATTGCCGAACGGATTCAAAGTGGCCATAAATCACATAGAAATATGAGTTTTGATTTTGATTTCTTTTTTTCTTTCCCCCTTGTGTGAGCTCTTGTTGCTCGCTCAACGAGACCTCTCGTAAACAGAAACGCGATCTGGAGTTCCCAGATCCCAGAACCGGACTGGGTTATCTTACGGAGGCTCCTCTGCTCACTGTGATCGCCGCTCGCTGTAATTACCAACAACGCTAACCAGGAAGGGGCCGTCCACAAAATGGCTGCGTGACAGTGACGTGGTTCGCTCCACCTCCCCTGCTTCCATGCATCCCCAAATTGGCGAGGCGAGCGGACATGTTGTTCTAGACCTTCCCATCTCACTCCCGTTCTCTGACACTGCAGTTGGGTTGAGGGAACCAGGGCTGGTGGTGGTGGTGGGGTAGGGGGGGTTTGATTGAGTCCTGCAGGTGGTTCCCCAGCATGGCTGTAGAAGACATTATTGGCGGGGTGATCCCGGCTTCCCATTGCCCGTCCTCCTCCCACCAAGGAAGGAGGACATTTATAGGGTCCCGTGCAGCGGCCCGTGACCGTGGAAACCGTCGTATCTCTGGAGCGAACATGCCACCCTTTCTGCTGCACAGCGTGTCAGGCAGATAGCTGAGAATGTGGGGATGGAAAGTATGCAGGGCCGCAGTGGGACGGTCGACTTACCCGTGCGCTTGGTTTGCGCGAACGCGAAATACGCTTCTGTTGTGTCCTTCCATGCAGTTGTTTTCAGGCTATTAATTTCATGAATATCTATAATAAACACATAAAATGATGTGTCTTAAAGCTTAAACTATGTGTTAAACTGAATTACTCTCTTCTCAAAATTGTTCAGTCTATTTATTTTTTTCAGCCTTTGATTGTCAAAATACATTCATAACATTTATAACCTAAAACTGACACACAGTGGTCCTCACACATGTTTCCAGTAGTGCTGCAGCCATTAATCAGTTACCTTCTAACTATTATATTAATCTGTAATAATTAAGAATAATTGTTTTGAGTATTTTTTTAAAAGAAGAAAATATCCACATTTGTGTTCTAGCTTCCTTAAATCTCAGCATTTTCCTGTTTCTTTAGTCTTCTATAATAGTGAAAGACATTTTAGGTTGCATTGTTAGCTGTGGGAAACAGCGTTCAACATTTCGCCCTGTGTTACGAAACCAAAAAAAGAATCGATTGATCAAATGTAGAGACGAAAATGGCAAATGTTGAAAATATAGATCATCGAATGTGTGCCGAGACCCAAAGAAATGGACAAATGATAGAGCTCAAAGATAAAACTAGCTAATGCTGATTAGTAAAAAGAAGAGCAATTTAAATACACTGTAAAACTTTTTTTACTGTGTTAAACACAATTGTTGTATATTTTATAATGAATTACTGTAGTAAATCACAGGAGTCAGAGATAACCAATCACCAACCAATAAAAAACTAGTTACACAATAGTGTATATATAAATGAAATAACAGTATTAAATTTTTAGTAAAGATACAACACTGTAAACAGAGAAATTTTTACAGTCCTATAAAAATAATTACATTAACTTATTAGATGATTACTGCCAATTACTACATTTTAAGGTAACAGCTTTACATTTTAGGATATTTATGCCTCTTTGTTTCTTGCTGAAAGTTAGATGAGATGAGGGAAAACCAACCCGTCTCCGAGCTCACTAATTACCAGTATCTCGTTTCTCTAATCTATACAAAAAGAAAAGAATTTGTGATTGTATCGGTCGTGCTGTTTTGCATTTCTAGGCCTCGGGCAGTGAATGAATTCCTGAAATGACTTTTTGTTACCCGGCACATTAATGGTGATGACAAGACTTTAGTATTTCCCCCCCAAATAAATCTAACTGTTCCTTTTGAGTTTTTAATGTATTAAGTCAACATTATTTTTTTTTCTTTTTACAAGTTCTTTCCTGTTTCTCACCAACTGTTTAGGGTAAAAGCAAAAGTGTGAACCTTTAGATTTCTTTTCAGCATTTGATAATTGCACTTACTGTATAATTAACGAACGGCTTTAGTCGCATCTCTGTGACTTTTCTGTTATTTCGCCACCAAAAGGAGCATCAAAGCCAGTAATAGTCTAACACGTATTGGCTTTTGGGTCACAGATAACATCATAATTGAGTCTTTCTTTAGGTGATAAGCAGGATTGTAACACTCAGACTAACTCAGGCGTGAGCACTAGGCCAGAATAGCAGGAAAACCCCCCATCCTGCCAGAGGAATACGATAATATCATTTCCCCTTTCCAGCGCATGAATACCAGTTCCATGAATTTCTCAGCAAATGAGTGACCCTACCTTCATATCCTAGCATCATTTGTGCCTTTTGACTTAGAAAAGTGTTGATGTGCCAGAAAAGGATTTTTTTTTTTCGAATGACAAGTCGATTTGATGTCTCTGCTACCGAGTTAAATGATTTAATGAGAGGGCTGTGCTAAGAAAACATACACTTCAAAGAGCATAGGCAATGGCGCGCCGGCAACGTGTGTAATATTTCCTCCCTCTTTCGTGTAAGAAGTCAGCAGATAACAAGTCGATATGGAATTAAAAGCGAGTTGCTGTTACTGGTAAAGGAGGAAAATATAGGAAACGTTAGCGGGGGGAAGTGAGGGTTTGTGGAATGTCTGGCACCGCGTGCGACTCGGTCGGCCGGCTGGTTAGCTGGTTGGCTGGCTCTCCAAATGTGGCTTTTCATGGATATTTATACACGCAAGTCCTGAAAAGACACCCAGGACGCCGCCCCGCCGCCACCACCGCCACACCCCTGACAGACGCATGGTTGCATGTCAGACAAACATATGTCCGTAAGCCTTCACTCTTCCCCCTAAAAAATTCCCATTACGACACACACACACACACACATATATACGTCCTAAACGGACTCGGCAACCGTTCCCCCCCGGCCCTACGCGCTCACACGCGGGACCGATAAAAACCCCCAGAAGTGCTCCTTTATCGTTTGCAGATATTTATTTTACACTGTTTATAGTTCTGTATGTCAAAATCATCGGGAGGAAAGTGTGCTCCAACATGTTGATTTAGGGGAACATTTACATAGGCCGCTCTCTCTCTCTCTCTCTTTTTTCCCCCTCTTGCTTCTTCGTCTCCCCATTTCCCGTCCTAACCAGAACCACATTGACCCTGCCTTTGAACACAGGAAAAAAAAAAGAAAAAAAAAAAAAACCCGGAGCAGATCTACGTGTAGAAATGAGCCGAGGTCGGTGCGTGAGAGCTGGGCCGGGGCCAGACTAATAACTGTAGCGTATTAACTGGTCACAGAAACGCCGTGTTTTTACATGTAGCGGGGCCGAAGTCAAATAAACCCACGGTTTGCTGTGAGCTTCGCCTGGTGTTTAGGAATGATTACCGTGTCAAAATGACTCTGGATGTGTATTAATTCAGCTGCTGATGAAGCTATAAAAGGGGAAAAAAAAAAAGCCCAACGTTGCGGTTTGTGCCCCCATTTTCTACATGTTGTCTGCGGATGTCTCGGGTTAATTTGATACACCATAATTATTTCTAATGCAAATATATGTGCGATCTGCGTACTGTTGGGAAATGTGACTTGTTTGAAACAAGGACAGCAACAATACACAAGATTGATATCACTTCCTTTGAACCATAATGTGTTTGGAAGGTTTGACAGGATTGTTGATGAATTCCACAGATTTTTTTTTTTTTTACCATTCAGAAGTTATTTTGCTCTGAAAGGAACTTAGTTTACTACAGGACGAGGAATAACACGCAGCGCGCTGTGAGTCTTATAAACTCGTGAATCTGTCCATCTCAATTTTCTGTTTTCCTTATTTTTTTTTAGTTATGGCTACCATGAATGGGGGGAAATAGCCCGGAGCTGCATATTTTAAGAAGTAGTACCAGTGTGCCAGACCAGAACAGTCAACCAAAGCTATACATTTGTTTTACGTTCACGCATTTCTCTGCATATTCTACATTACCGAGTTCAGCTCCAGCCATTGCTGACATCATCCCACAACCACTGAAACTACTCACTTTTTTACTATTCAGAAATGTAATTTTTGTATATAATACAAATATGAACTGTTGTACTATTTATGTGTTTTATCAATAGGGTACCGCAGTGATACTGATGTAATCTATGTTTTTACATCTTGAAGAATGAACCAACTAGACAAACACATGGAAGCTCTAATTCATTTAGGGATGTTTTACTGAAGGACAACTGTCCTCTCGCGAAATCTGATAAGTAGAGTGGTTTTATGTAGATTTAAAGCAAGTGGAGTTGGCCTTTAATGTTATCTTTACCAAATTACAAGTGAATAGATAGGGTAGGTAGTGATACAGGGGCTGTGCTGGGCTGGGCAAACCAGCGGCGTGTTGGCGGGGGGGGGGGGGGGGTCAGTCGCCGTGACCATTAGATGCTCCCGCTGGGGTTTCATGTTATTGTGTCTACTGCAGCACCACATCCTTCTTCCTCGACGTCAGTATCGGCACACACATACACACACACACATAATGTGTCACCAGTCTAGTACGGTGGTTCCCAACCATTTTCCCATCAAGGAACTAGACCCCACATCTGATTAAATGTTTGAGATGTTTTATTACGGAAAGTGAATGAAGCCTATGACTGTAATTGTAATATGTTCTGTCATTGTGTTGCTTATGGGTGAAATTTATTGAAAATGTATTGAAAATAAATGTCAGGGACCCTGTACCCCACTTTGAAAACCACTGGTCTAGTATAGACAGTTCTGATGACATATATATATATATATATATTTTTTGCACATACATATTCAGTGTGTGTACACATAGACCCAGCTGTGCCACACAATACAAACTGAGCTCTGTGAATTGATTTGGATTTTTTCTCTTTCCCCTCCAACGTTATTCTATCATTACTGTTTATACGCACGGAGACCGAGGAAAACAACAGCCATGAATACATGTCAATGGCCTGACATTTACAACCAAATACAGCCTGAACCAGAAGGTGTTTGGCACACAATGCTGCTCAGTCGGTGGGAAACGCTGCATATTTATGAACCGTATGAAGGAACGTGTCCATGTTGGAATATCAGCTTGTTCTTGGCTCTAAATATGTAAATATTTAGGTATCTGGTGTTCCTGCTAACACACAAACGGTGACATAAGACCACCCACCCATTCTGTACAAGCCAGGTACAAATGGCTCCTGTTGTGATGTCACAACAGGAGTGGAAGCTAATAATAACCGGCCCCCTGCTTCCAGAGGGATTAGGTTTGGCTTTTGTTTCTTCACCCATCTGCCCCCCGGGGGCAGGTTTATACAGCAATAGGGTGTTTAGTAGGGAGGGAGGGGGGGGGGACCAGCTACAGGTCCAACTAGGTGCTTCTGGGCCATAAAACCATGATTATTTTATATGAAATAGACCAGGAAAATGGAAATGTAGGGTCCCCTTTAAGAAGTTGCCCTCTCGTGTAAAGTAGAGACCGTCACACACACACACACACACACACACACATACAGACACACCGTTGCACACACAGCACTTATTTTGTGAATGTTTAGCCCAATCCTTCTCCACTCTTTGTCGGTTTAATGCATGTTGTCAAGAAACAATAAAAGTTTAAATCGAACCAGAGCCTGCAGCTTGGCGGAAGGTAATGGAAAGCATTATTGTTCAATATTTATGTGTGCGCGTCTGTTTGTACTTCTCTGCCTTTCGTGTGTGCACATCTGCAATGACTCTGCAGTGTGTGCCTTGTGAGGCCTGCGTCTGTCACGACGAGGTGCTCGCGCGCATGTGCGCATGCTCGCTGCGTCCGTGGACTTTTAAGGGTCCCCGGGTTCCAGCCGTTACTCATGGCGTTAGAACTTTTCAATAGGAAACCGGGTGAGATTCCGACTCGCGCGGCAGACAATGGCTCATTGATGCCTGCTCCGTGTCACTCCTGCCTTCTCACTCCCTCTGCGCCTTTAGGTGCCGACAGACTGATAGGCGGCTATTGTTCCACGGCTGAATCGGAGGAAAGGCAAGCTGTGGCCTCTCCCCTGCTCTCTCGCTTCCCTCTGCCGCTTTTACGGCCCGTCTCTCCCGAGCCGCCTCTCTTAATCGCCGCTTGTTTTTCTCTATCTCTCTTCCCCGCGTGCACCTTCTCCTATTTTCATTTTTTTTTGCCCAGCCCGCTCGTCTCCTGCCCGCTTTAACCCTTTTGCGCCGTTCCCGCTTCCTCCCTCTCATCTCGCCGTCCCCCCCCACCCCCCCTCGCCATGACTCTTCCCCGTAGTGCATCTGTCATTCCCACTCTTCCCTCCCTTTTTATCTCCCGACTGTACATATCCGTCTATCCGGGCCCGGAGTGCCACAAGCAACTTGGCAGGTCACATTCTTTTCTTCTCCATCTGCCGGCTTGATCTCCAGTTTCACTTCATCGACATTGTCATCTCTTTTACTACATTGTCCCCCCCCCCCTCTCTTTCTCTCTCTCTGTCCGTCTGTGTCATCACCTTCATTTGTCTGCCCCCATAACCGTCTCCACCCGGCGTCCCGGGGGACCAATCCGGGGTGACTCCGCGGTGAAAAGCGATGTTTCAGGCTTCAAAGCAAAGTTTGCTCCGCGGTGGCAATTTAATTTGAGCCACGACTATCGTCGGAAAGTTGCCTCCATGTCACGCTCCGATAATCACAGCAGCACTTTGTGATAATTGGAGCGTTGGTAACAAAACTGGATCTCCTACGTTTTAAAAAGTGTCCCGTTATGGATAGCTTAATGTATTTCTTATAATTTTTTTTAGGAATGCAATAAGTTTTTAATATTTCAGCTGGAAAAGTCAAAAAAAGTCAAAATCTTGTCAATTGCGCTCATCGTTTTGCAGGGAAATCGTCTCCACTGAAGCACGGAGAGTTTTTCATTCGGGAGAAACGTATCAATCAATTGCAGACAACTGTAAGCCGTGCCACTTACCTCTCAGTGTTCTCGCTGTTCCTTGTCATATAAATTACTTTGCAATTTTAAATATAGTGCGTTCTGTAGGGTAACAGCTGTTTCTGAGTATTTAATGGAGTCTCGGTGGAGACCGCCCCTGCTCTTTTTCTTTTTTTTAATCATGCTGCATTCTGGCGTCAGTCCACTGAGTGGCAGTGTCACGTCACAGCTGAAGCTCCGGCACACGTTGTACAAACCGGTGGGAAAGATATATGGACAAAATGTGGGACACACACACACACACACACACACACACGCGCGCATAGGACGGTACAATCTCCTCCGTCTCTGACAGTACCAAGTGACACTTTACAATAACACCCTGGTCTGTGGGGAGCCAGGAAGTTGACTTAACGAAGTGTCTGCGAATGAAAGGTGGCCTGTCTCACAAAAAAGGTCAAAGTGGAGCAGCCAGAACTCGCCAGTCTGTGGACTAACACGGCGTACTTTCACTCTCTATTGCTGGAATGTCACATGCACATTTAAAAGGTAGACTATTCACAATGAGGGCAGGCTATTTGAATAAAGTTATGGGACACATGATATATGATATATATATATATATATATATATATATATATATCTATATATATATATATATATATATGTGTGTGTGTATATAACCCCCAGACACCTTCTAATCTGCATTATGTCTAATTTTTGTCTTTTAAAGATGACTTCTGTATCTCTGCTTTTAATTTAGTATTTATAATCTTATTAAAATTTCGGACATTTACAAGTAGCATATAATTGAGCTACAACTTTCCAAAACATAATGATTGAATTTATTTTTCAGAGCATGGTGGAGAAATGTGTGCGCGTCAGGCAGGCGCCTGTGTTTTTGACTTGCGCACTTGTTGTCTTTCATTTGAACATTCTGCACGTAGCCGAACGGTGCTCCAACACGAGGACGTCCACTCTCAACCCCGGCTTCTCCGTTCCATTCAGCTCACACTCATCCCCTATATCTGGAGTTCTTGGCTTTCATTTCAGAAGAATGGAGGAGTAAGCCTATTCCTGGCACGCCAACACACCGCATACTGTACACATTCACTACAGACGGAATCCTCTTAACTTCTCAAAGGCCCGATCCGTAAATACAGCGCGGTGTTGAAACACTACTACGAGACTACCGGCTGTGTTTATGTGATTTATTGCATCGAGGACATTGCTTTTAGTGGAAGTTATTGTCTGAGCTTTGCATACAAGGACTTACAGGCTCTGGCAGCATGAGTTTTGCATGTGCTGCATTTTAATTCAAAGGTTACTACATTGTTGTTTATATGGCAGTGCTGTTGAATAATGACTCAATGAAAGGGGGACATTCTATGGACATGTCAAGGTTGTTATTCGTTGGCTGCTGGTGTCAGTCTAATGAGGAATAAGGAGGTAACAGAACAGACAGATATTTTATATACATTTGCAAATTTTGGTGCTTTTGACACAGATATCCAGATTAAAACATTAAAAAAAGACAGAAAAATCACAAAAAGCATAATATTTCCTCTTTAAATACACACAAGCTTCTTATTACCCACGTTGGCTGTGTTTAATTTCTCATTAAAGGCTGTTTAACCTGTATAAATTAATAATAAAGCAGCGGCATTGGGGGAAGGTCTTGTAAAGGTAATATTAGCCTTTTCCAAAGTCCCCTGATTTGCATGCTTGTGTTTATGGTGAAAGGTCAAAGCTAAAAAAACGTCTTACACGGATGAATGAGCCAAATTTGAAAGCAACAAAATCAACGCTGCATTTTTAAAACGTGGCACGACGGCACGAAGCGACACGCTCCTTACATGGATGAATGAGCCAAAATTCAATTGCGGCCAAATCAGTGGTGTCACGGCGGGTAATTGGGGCTCAGTGTTATTGCATTGGTTCCTTAAATACAAATGATACGAAATCGATTCAACGCAAATGGAGTCGGGGTTAATTTGCTTTCAGAAATAAGGTTGTGCATTTAATGCAATGCTGCAGCCTCTTTTCACCCCCAGAATGATTTCCATATTGCTGGTTGGTATGAGACTGGTTCTCTTAATTAAAGGTGCGTGTTACCCTTTAATATACTGTTGCTACCAAATAGTTGTTGACCAATGGCTCAAATCATATAATGATGATTATATATATATATATATATATATATATATATGTATTATTTTCTCCACTACAAGGAATTCTACTATTAGTATTGTTGTTAAGAGTGGCAGTTCCACAAAGAAAAGAAAGTATGATCATGTTTAAAACCTGGCGTTGTTTTACCATTTTCTGTCATATAACACTGCTGCAGCCACAAAAATTCTGCACCTGTATTTCTGCAGTGGCCAAAAAAAAAAAATCTTAAGGTACGTCACTGTAAAAGTGATTTGTTACCAGTTAGTGGTTCAGGATGGATCTTCTTTTTTTCTTCAAAGATATTCACAATCGATTATCTCCGCCGCTTGCTTTTTTTTTTTCCTCAGAATCAAAGAAATTGTCATTAACTTAACAACGTAACAGACTTTGCGAGCATAACAGATGCTCACCACTTTTGGAGAATTCCGATAGATAAAGGGGAAAAAGGAAAAGGGACCTAAATCAACATCTAAAGACAGTTTGAATGCTGGGAATAATTGGTTACAGAGGATAAAAAAAAAGGTAGCAAATGTGGCGAAGGTGTAATGTGGTGAGAGAGCTTTTGTGTGTGTGTGTGTGTGTGTGTGTGTGTGTGTGTGGAGATGGCAGGCAGGGCTACGGCTTCCAGATGTGGAGCGGGCAACCTGCCTGTCAGGACCCAAACACAGGAACTTCCCCCCTGACGGCAGAGATTAATCAAAGCCAGGGGAATCTCTGCAGCGGCATGAGGAGGCACGACGTGTGTGTTTCTCTCTCTCTCTCTCTCTCCGTGTGTGTGTGTGTGTATGCATGTGTTTATTTGAGGGAGGATGAGTTTGTTTTGATACATATGTTTTTTTTTGTGCGTGTGCGTGACTACCAAATTCCTGCATAAAAGGAGCGCTCCGGTCCCTGCCAGGTCTGTTGATTTTGTCGTCCACTGCCGAGGAAAAAAAAAAAGGAATGTAACCCCCTGCTCCAAGGATGCTCCCCTTTGGGAAGAGACTAATACCGACGTTATTATGGGAAACATGTAGTCATGCTGGCATGCGCACGGTATTTACAATGCAACCAACCACGGCTAAGTATGATATTTTTCTCCCCCCCCCCACCAAAAAAAATGTCAATCTGATTATAAATCAGCACATGTGTATATATACTATAATCACTCGCTCAAAACACATTTACCGCATCCCTAATGACGTTTTTTTTTTTTTTTTAAAGATTCAAACTCTTCGCTGATGGAACTTCGAGAGCCCGTGTCAGAAGCAATCAAAGTGGCTTTTGCAGCCTTTCATGGAAGAGTTGCAAACTTTAAACCGTAATCTCGAGGGCTCGGCGCAATTTAAAAAAACTCTGTCTCTCCCTCTGTTGCCCCGCGCTATCTGCAGAGGGCTTTGCTAGGTTAATGGCATTTCACTAACTTTCTCTTAATGCATTTTTTTCCAGTCTTTGATTCATGCCCCAGTGCGCTCTTTTTTTTCGCGGCGCTTCCACACTATCTGACGGGACATCACGTCCTGGCGTTTATCAATTAATTGCACGCTGCTCCTGGGTGCCATTATGAGCCATTGAGAATTTTTTTTTTTACTCCCCCTTCTTCAGTAAATGAGTGATGCATGTCTTCTCCGAGGCTCAGGAGATAGAGGGGAGTAATTACTCACAGGAGAAACCCCCTCTCCAGACCTTTCGGGCCTTGTCACAAACTGCCGCGACACTCGTGTACCTGGGACTTGAACAACAACGGAGAATAACTACACCGTAACGTTTATCGCCGCGCGGGCACGGGCTGCTGCTGAAGAGAGAGAATAAGTAAGATGTCAAACTATTCCTTCGGTGGGACGTTAGGAAGAAGCAGAGGACACGGAGACCACCCCTGATGTAGTTCAGCTAAATGGCAAAACCACATGCCACAATGAGCCTGCGATCAAGCAGTTGTACTTTTTATTGAGGCCACACACTGTAAGGGCCACATTAGTTCTTGATAGAGCTGGGCATTGTTCAGAAAAACGCTGACCGACACCAATACCAGTAGCTTAAAAGTGATACCAATGGTGAAGGCTACTTCGTCTGGTCACTTTTTTATGCTGAGCTGCCATCCACATCAAATATGATGCCTTCTATCGCACCATCACAACAGACTGTAGGGAATCCATCTATTATGGATGAAAAAAGGACAAAATACATGTATTATCTGAATGGGGACTGGGTTATTTTAGATATCCGTACAGATATCTGTACTTGTACCTGCCTTTCAGGTATTTACTTTTATTTATTATTAGTGGCTGAAGCTGAATGATATTAAAACTCATGGCTGAATACCAAATGCTAAATGCCAAATCCAGTTAAGTTTTTTGCAATTTATTTTTAGCCATGTTTTTCAAAAAAACATCTCCAGTAAGCACACATCCAAGTATACCGTCTGTTTGGTGTTGTGTTAACAGGACTCAATGCAGTCCACAAACCTCTGAAAGCTGCAAAACGGTTGACCATCCAAAGCCATGAAATCTATGCCCTTCTTTGTGATTCAGTTTGCTTTTATGTCATCCTTTTTTTCAACTTTTCAACGCCATTGGCCATGGATGGAGTAGGCGTTCTGTGACCAGTTTTCCTTTTAGCTGCTGCAGCTGTGGTGCTCTCATACTCAGGGTGTAGTAGCGCTAAAGTTCTTTGCAGAGGAACCCTCTTTAGATAGTTTGGATGAACACTCGTTGCAAACCCTCCAACACAATAAAATATCTGCACACTGCTCACATTTTAAAGAAGGTCCCGGGTCACCGCCTTACTGTACGTTGTTTAATTATTTGATTGTGTCATACTTCTTCTTCTTCTATTTCTTCTTTGGAGTTTTAAGGTGGCCGGCATCCAAGAAGTTGCATCTGCGGGACTAGTTCTTTATTGTGCGTCACATGTCACTATTCGGCCGTGCTTTGAACTCGAGCCATACGTGGCATTTTTTGCAAAATTCGGCCTGTTATATTTTGTTACTAAATATTCATGCATTTTTAGAGTATTTCTATTTCATTCTCTCAAAGTAGCATGAAACATGGCCAAACGTAGCTGTTACAGTATCAAAGAATAAATACAACTGGCCCAATTAGAATAAATTCACTCATTTTCTTTCTCTCATCGACCATGTGACAGGTTTTATTTCCACACTTGCAACCTCTACTTCTTCTCCTTGTTCGTTACAGCCACGCGTAACGCAGGCCTTACCTTTGAGTCCTGACTTTCCACAAGGGGACACGGAGGTGGCGTGCCGAGTGTCACCTCCGTGGCGCCTGGCTTTTTTTTGTTTTTTTTTCCTTTGCCATTTCCAACATGGCTGCCAAGTCACGACAATCGGCCTTCACTTCGCAGCCAACAAACAATTATGTGTCGCAAACAAACTGCTGATGCAGTGCCCAGTCTGCACATAAGGCTTGGCACGTGGAGCTTTAATTTCAAGCTATCATGCATGCTCACATGCAACAACAGGATTTTAATGAAAGAAGCCTGAAAATGGAACGAGTTTAACATGACTTGAGAATTGAACACAACACCTTTTCTGATTGGTTCAGTATCAGAAACCTTCTAGTCTCTTCCAGTAGTTCCCTTGCTGAGGATACACATAATAATCCTTTTCAGATTTGTCACGTTTTGCTCAGAAAGCGCAGTATTTGCATTTTTTCTTTTTTCCTGCTGATTTTACAAAATTCTGGTAGACCGCACTCCTACTTTTCCACGAGCCGCTCAATCAATCCGTCAGTCAGTCCGTCAATCTGTCAGACTTTATTGATATAAAACCTTTCAAACAAATTAAACACAAATCAAAGGGCTTTACACGCCATTGACAATATGTAGGATTTTTAAAAAGGGATTAAGAGATTAACGCATACCGAAACAACCCAAAAGGGGGGGAGGAAAAAAAATATTGATATTGACACAGACCCAGGTCGGGTACAGTTCTGTTTTGATATTTGGTCTGGAAGTGTGAAAGTATGTCAGGAACGTGGCGTGGAGCAGAAAACTTTGGGGGAAGATGAGCAGATCTCTGTAGGTCTGCGGAATGTGTGCAGCATGAGGGCCTGCTATTGTGTGTGTGTGTGTGTGTGTGTGTGTGTTTTCCTTCTACTGTAAATACTACTTGGTGCTGAAAGTTAAATGATACACATGTGGATGCACATATGCAACAATGCACAGCTGATAACGTTTACGGCCCTTAGCCGAAATTAATTGCAAACACGCAGCACCACTTGTGTAACACCATTACTTTCATAGATAGTCTACCAATTAGATTTTTTTTTTTCCCAAAAAATCTCCAATATTTACATATCCGCGCTCCCCTGTCTGCGCCCATCACCGTGATTCCCTTTCCCCTGCTACTTTTCTGCATGACGCAACAGCTGCACTTAACTGGGGAGCATGAGATTATTGTAATTACATGGATGTGCTCTCCCACCCAAATCAGGAGCATTACATTTGTGACCCCTTAATTGAGCGAGCATCTATCTCTTAGCAACGCATGGCAACAATATGAAACCCCCTCGTCTCATGCCGGCGTATTACTTGGGAATGTGCTTTTGCTTTAAGCCTCCTGCAAGATTTGCATTTCGATTTTTTTTTTCTTTCTTTTTCTCTTTCTCTTTTCTGCTGGAAAGATACTGTAGTTGAAGGCGCCAGACAGATGGTTCAAATTGATTCCTCCTTGTTCATATAGATGGAAGTCATAAATGTTAATAAATTATGAAATAGAGTCCCGGTGCCAAAGCCTGTCTGCTTCTGGCAATACTGCAAAGGATCCGCGCGAAGACGAAGCCATGCGTTCAATGTTTAATCACACCGTTGATTGTGATATAAAAGATAAATGCGCATATGTGCGGGACGTATGGCGGCGCGGCATGTGCCTACATGCATTCAACAAGGGATCTAATGTGGAGGAAAAAAAGTCATATACGAAGGGAAAATAAACAGCATTAGCATAGGAATAAGGAAAGAAAATGTTTTTTCGCATTTTTTTTTTTTTCCCCTTCCCCTGCAACGCATCACGCAGACTCCCTCGTTGGCCCTCGCTCACCCCCCAGGTCTGTCAGCACCCTCGGGGATTGACCTTTTATCCCCGTCCGCTAACGTTTTGCGGGACGCTGCGAAAGCCGCTGGGGGGGGGGGCGGGTAGTTCAAACAAGCCCCAGAACCCAGAGTGAGCTCCCTGAGGGGGGGGGGGGCGGGGGGGGAACCCCGGGACCGACCGGGGGTTCTGCGTTTCCTCAGCCTCCCCTCGCCAGCGTTTTGGAACCCCCTCCGAGGGGGCACGTCGCCGTCGATGAAGGGCGAGCAGGAGCAGGAGCGCGTCGGCAGGGTGGGGATAGGGGGGGGCGGGCGTAGGTCCCCGGTGTCAAAGTGGGAGGTGTCCACGATGAGTTTTGTCCTGCGTTTCTGTTTACGACATTGTAAAGAAAGGAACACGGGCGGGTACGACAGAGGACAATCTATCATACCTCCATTTACATTTCACACTTTTTATTCCACTCTTTATGAATCTTAATGTTCACATTCACTGCTGTTACAATGGTTGGAAACTGCACTTCTATACGAAAGCATTGTTCAAGCATTAGAACGACTCCTTAGTTAACTTCTACTCGCCTTTTTAAAATGTTATGATGAGGTTAAGAGGGGTCATTTTATTAGAGAGATAAAGGTAGCCATGTGGACATTTTTCTGTTTTGCTGTGTTTGTGCTCAGCGTTGGCCTCGCCTGCTCTTTGCTGCTCCCTCTGCCCTCCGCCTATTAACAAATACAGTGAGATAATACAAGGGAATGCAAGTTGCATTAATAAAGGGGGGGGGGGGTCGCTCTCCTCGACTCTTCTGCGTCACAAAATCCCAGCGTTACCTTACTTCAAGAAGCTGTGCCTCAAATCTTTACATTTTTTTTTTAGCTCCATCTTGACTGATGGCTCCCTTGATGATGTGTTTTCCCCCTTAATAAACCTGAGATATTCATTTTTCCTGGATTCCATTGGATTTTCACTTTCACATTCTTTTTCCCCAGGATTAAATTATTTAAAAATCATTTTCGGAGAACATAATTCTTTTTCATGCAAGCTGACCTTTTTTTTATTAGTCTTTTTGTAAGCAGTAATGGGAAAAAAACAAATCTTTAAATCCCTGCTGTATTCACTCATTTCTGATATTCCTATTGGCCCATTAATCACTTTTCTAAAGGGAAACGTGCAGCAGCTGATGTGTGTCAGCTCACCTGCACACATTCATTTCTATGTAAGACCACACACACACACACACACACACACACACACACTCGTTGTTGGAAGCGTGTCAAAAGTGTGTGTCAGTAATTTAACGCACTACTGTACCCTCTCCGCTTCATATGTGTGCGTAAAGCATCCACTTCATGTTGCTTTCAAGGGTTAACGTTGTGGGATTTGAATAATTGGACACCGGAGCCCTGTGGTGTGTGAGCCGTGTGTTCTTTCTGTTTATTTCGCGATTTGCTCACTTTCAGCTCAACAATCGCCTCCACTTTGATCCGGATGTTTGTACACACCCCTTCTATTTTTCACGTTGTGGGGAACGCCGCTCTAATCTGGGATATTACTGAAAATTCCCTCTCTGGCCCTGTAAATCCATTTCACAGACTCGTCCTCCTCACGGAACGCTGCGTTGACACTGCGTCACAACGGTTAGAATCTGGTGCCCACAGTTAGTTGAAGATAAACTTTTTGATTGTGTGTGTGTGTCACGTCAATCCAAGTCGATCCGGACACGCTCGCCCTCCGTCCCGCCGCCCTGTGTGTGAGTCTCCGTGTCTCTCCGGGCTTTTGAGTCTTGGGTTACAGGGTAACCGGAGCCGTGTTGGTGTGTGGCGTTCCTCAATCCCCCGGAGGACCTCGGCTCCATGTTATGGTTTCCATCAGTCTTGTGCATAGCTGGAAAGAAGGTGTGTGTGTGTGTGTGTGTGTGTGTGTGTGTGTGTGTGAATACTGGCCGAGGGATACCGGGTATTTCTCAACCGCCGTGGATCGGTTTGTCCGCCAGCGTGAGACGTAGGACGTGTGAGTCAGCTTCATTTAAATATGGCTGCAGCTTATAACAAAACTCACATAAACATAAACATAGACAAAAACTCCACATCAACATATGACCTCACTTTTCTTTTTTTTCTCTCCACCGCGCTTATTCCTGACCTCTTAACATTTTTCCCTCTCTCTTTTTTTTTTACATATACAGTAATAACGGCTCTGGTTTGTGTTAAACAGAATTGTGTGTGAAGCGGGCCTTGCAGGCCGCTGCTGCTGCTGCCTTATATGTGGTGCCCCTGCCGGCGCGTTATGAGAAGGAATGTCGTTTATGATCCCTTTCCCCGTTCCTTTTCGCAGTCAACGTCGCGCGGCGGGCGGACGCTTTGATAGACGCCGCCAATAAAAAAAAAAAAAAACCTAACAATAAACAAAAAGTGCACTCTGGCCCGCCTTTTCAGCGCGAGGTGTGGGCCTCATGCATGTGGGAAAACGACTACCTCTCCATTTCTTTTTTTCATACGGTTTCACCAAAGAGGCTGCTTCCAGTTCCACTTACTGGCCAAGTCCCAAAATACTGTATCCTGTTATAAAAATAGTAAACGCTTCCTTTTTTCCCCCCCATCCATTTTCTAACAGTTTTAAGTACAAGAGCTTCAGTGAGGTCACAAGTATGATATGCAGGACTGTTTTTTTTCTCCCCTTTTTTGACTAAGCAAAGTTAGTCTCCTCCACTTGTTCAACACCTGCCACTCAACCTGATGAACCGACTACCTTGAAACGGCACCGAGCCCGAGGCTAAGGCAACAAACATCCATCAAGCCATCATGTGTGCTGGAGGAGCAGGCAGTGAATGCACGGAATAAGCAACAGAAAGCCATCCATTAGGTTTTTCGGGCTCCACTGTGCGTTGGTTCTGCTGCTGTAATGGCTTCCTGGAGCATAATAAGCACAACTCAGTTCATCACTGGCAAAACGGTTTATGCACCGAAACATCCTAAACGTTATTGACATGCCCATTCCAGACACAGAGAATCTAGCCATATGTTTTGCAGCTCTTATGTTATAATGTGACTGTGATTGAAGAGGGGATATAATCTTTTTACATTGGAAGCAATTTTTGCAGAGAACGCCTTGACATTGTAAAGCTTTCTGCAACTTTAATTCAATGTGCAAGTATTTTGTGCTATACTATACAATAATATGGTAATATAATATATATATCGCCATATTATTTTATATACATACAAACTACTTTTTAAAGGCGTCCTAATGTTATCACTCTAAATATTATTAAACCTGAGTGTAAGCTGGTAATGGGGCTGCTACTACTCCTATAACACTTGAAGCCTAATGCAAGAAAACATCTTAAATTCCCTGTGACCTCGGTGTCATGTGACCCCTGGCAGCAGCCGGTGTGACCGGCTTTGTTGTGGCCCGTCGCTGACAAATCAAAGTTCTCCGTTAAGTCTGCGTTTTTTTTCCGGAAGGTCGAGGGCTCGATCCGGGATTTTTCTCTCGTAAGACGGAGGGACAACAAGCTCATTTCTCAAAAGTGGATGGCGTGCTAATCCGAGCGCGCCCTTCTGTGATCTTGTGACTACGTTTTTTTTTAGGTGGAGGTGTAGCAAGCCTCCGAATCGCTGCTGGTTAAAATACGTTTAACCCCTCGACCTCCAGCACAAACCACTACTTCCCCAAATGAAACGTGCACCAGAGCATCTGGCTCCAGAGATTTGTACGGAACAATAACTGCACTATATACTGTATCCATGTAACAAGCAGGCTGAGATTTAGACATAATCCAGACTAGACATGAAGACATAAAAAATAAAGTGATTCTACTATTGTGACAATTCAGTGACTAACATTCTATAAACACAATTTATAATTTTTAATATTTACTTCTCATCTCAATATCTAATTATTGTCAAAGAAAATTAAACATTTTTTTAATCTACCACCTATTTGAGCTATCTTGTTCCAGTCATAAATTCCACTTTTCATTTAAAATATCAAATTGCACAGTCTAAGAAAATAAAATGAACCCACTGTCACAGGTCACATATCGACTTTGCAAAGCAAATTAAAAAAAAAAAAAGCACAGGTGCTACTCAGAATGTTTTTTTTTTTTTTGCATGTGTCTATTTCCCCCATTTTTCTCCTAACTGGGAATGACCATTCTCCCCACACCGGGGTTCTGGATCCTCGTCTCTGCTGGCTCTGCAATCGACCTGTGCCGGGCGCAGACGGACATGTGCAACCTCCATGATGCGTGGTGTTGCCAGCCGCTTCTCTGGTGTGAGGCCTCAACGCGGAGAACGTTAAAAGAAAATACTCCAAACGCTACGATCAATCACCAGGAGTCGCCGGTGCGGCTCGGTGACGAAAGAAATGCATGAGCATACGAAAAGGAAGGGAGGATTACATCATCATTTGTACTGGTAATAAAGGATTTTCCCCCCGCGCCACCTGTGCACCCCTCGCCGTCGGCCAGGCTCCACGCCGCTCTGCCAGCTCGCGGTGCCAGCGAGCATGAAAACTATCAGGACCCTGACATTGGCACACCTGAGTGGAATTTCGCAGTGATCACGACCGTAGGCAACACCTGTTTATGATGGGGAAAAACAAATCTGTGGTAAAGTGATGTATGAATGGTCGAATCTGGGGTGAAACAACGCCAGTTTCTGTGTATCCTGCATCGCCCCGGCTGTTCTCGCAGGTTTTAAAGATGAATATCTGTAACGGTGTGTGAACGCTATGCTGTACTTGCACCATGGTTGGGGGATATAATAATAATAATAATAATAATAATGGGGAGAAAAAAATAATATATAGATAAATCCACAAACCAAAGATAATCAGTTTACTATTATAGAAGACATGAGAAACCAGAAAATAATCTCATTTAAGAAGCTAGAAATCAGACATTTCCTACTTAAAAATGACTCAAAGCGATTATTCCACTATCAAAATGCTTTGCGGTTCATGTAATAGCTGGCAACTAAACAATGAATCCACTGCTAGCTGCCGGTCTATTGTAGATCGGGTGGCTGAATGTCCAATGTCAGTAGAGGTCTGCGCAGATGAATCATCCATCGTCATATTGCCGTAATTTCTGAGTGACAGCAGAGATGTGCTCAGAGATGTGGCCGAGTAAATCTGATTCTCCAAAGGTCACCAGCAAGGTCCAGAGGAGGGGTTCATTATAGCAGATGTTATCAATGCCCTTCAGTCCTCTGTGTGTGCGTGCGTGTGTGTGTGTGTGTGTGTGTGTGTGTGTGTGTGCGTGTGTGTGTGTGCAGGGACACTGAATGAACACAGAAGGACAACCGTCAGGAATCAGTACTGCAACTAATGGCTACTTTGATAGTTGATTGATCAAGTGATTAGTGAAAGTATTAATTTATTAGTCGTTACTATAAGTCTATTCGTTTGGTTCATAAAATTGTGTAAAATGTTGATCGTTGTTTCCCAAACCTGAAGATTTAAGGTAATTTTTTTTTTCTAGTCCACAACCCATAGTTCATCAGTTTACTATTATAGTCTCTACTTAAAAATGACTTGAAATAATGATCAAAACAGTTGGAAACTCATTGATTAAGTGACTAATCATTGCAGCTCTATTGTGAATGAAGTCTTAGTCTTTGTGAGCTCCTTGTCTGTTATGATGATCCCTTGGTGGCTAAAAACATGGCTGTGTATCTTCGCTGTAGGTTTGTTCCTAGTTTTCCCTTTTTTTTTCCTTTGGATTCAAGGCAGACGAGGCCACATCTGTGTGGTCAACAACATTTGCCTGTACGTATCTGCGTGTGTGTGTGTGTGTGTTCGTTCGTCCGTATGGCGGGATGGGAACAGGAAAGGATTTGGACCACTGGCGAAGGGCGGCCTAATTCCTCCTCCTTCTCCCGGCCTTGATTCCCTCCACTCGCAAGTGTGACTGCAATTTGCGTGCTGTCTTCAGGTTCGAATTTACGACCTCTCCTGGCTCAGGCTGAACAAAAGAGGGGATTGAAGGCAAAAAAAAAAAAAAAAGGATCCATCGGGCCCCCGTCGAGCCCCGTTCTTTACGAAAGCGCCACTTAATTGATGCCAGATCTTCTCAGGGGCCAAATCCTAAACGTATCGGGGAGGAGGAGGAGGAGGTGGATCGGCACGGAGTAACATACTCCATACGTTCATGGTGCTGAATTAAGCGTTGGCATGAAAAGCCAACAGCACATCCTCCTCTCTGCTGAGGACTGAGGCTGCACAGTCCGGGCCTGCTGCATGGAGACAATCACGCTGGTAATGCATGTGTGCATGTACAGTCTGCGTGTTTTTTTCTCTGTGTGTGCGTGTGTGTGTGTGTGTGTGAGCCTGTGTAAGGGCTTTCTCACAAGTGTCAGTGCCTCACTGTGGCGTGAGTAAGTAGGGTGTTGACCCCATCTATCCCTGGAGAGCATATGGATGCAATCACGCAGAGTTGGGGAGAGAGAGAGAGAGAGAGAGAGAGAGAGAGAAAACTTATAAGAGCCCTGAGTAAAAGGAAAAGGAGAGGAAAACAGAGAGGGGAGAGGGAAAAAGAGAAACGCGATGAATAGGCGTCTGGCTTGTGTATTCGAGAGACAGAAAAATCTCCTCTCGCTCTCTTTATGGATTTGCCAGTGGAGGGTTTCGGTTAAGTCAAGCTGTGACGGTTTCCTCACCCACTCCCTGTTAAGAAGGCGAGAGATGATTGTGGTCACTTTGATTCCCTTTTTTTTTGTCATGGCTAGCGGCTAATTAGCGCAAAATAGCACGCGCTCCCATGCCATAGGAAACAAGTATTTGTGGTGGTGTGTGCGTCTGTGTGTGTGTGTGTGTGTGCCT
This sequence comes from Eupleurogrammus muticus, assembly GCA_036785175.1. Classification (NCBI taxonomy): domain Eukaryota; kingdom Metazoa; phylum Chordata; class Actinopteri; order Scombriformes; family Trichiuridae; genus Eupleurogrammus; species Eupleurogrammus muticus. Next base: position 17,395,439 of record JAYKQN010000006.1, on the reverse strand, counting down.
GTGTTTTTTTTTTTGTTTTTTTATTCTCACGGCGAGTTAGAATCATAAGACAGTATCTTTTAAAGCTTCACTTAACTAGAGGCTGAGGGTAATACCCAGGATTTTGGTCTAATCCACACGAACAGGGCTAATTATGACCAAACTTTTATGGCCCTGGCAAAAAAAAAAAAATCCTATCCACACCACTGTTTTTTTCAAAAAAAAAAATAATGACATTCTCCTCAAACAATGTCATGCACATGCCAAAGCAGTAGGTGGTGATAGCTCCCTTAACAGGAAGGACATATTAGCCAATCATAAGGCTCGAATGCTCCACAAGTCGCCATGGATAGAGTTGATCAGATGGTTGCAAGAGGTCAGCTTGGAAGAGAAGCATTTTATGAACTGGGTCAAGTTTAAGGGGAAGGCGATATTTCTCCTGGATTATACAGTAGGATATAGAACAATAAACTAGTCCTGCAGATGGCAGCAACACAACTTTTTGGCTGCTGGCTGCCTTTAAAACCCCAAAGAAGAAGAAAAAAACTTGCGGTTTTCCCGTCTGCACATGACTGCTGAAACTAGACTTACGCACAACAACTACGGTGATGTGTGTGAAAGGCAGAAACACATGGTCTCTAAAACACCCATGTCGGTGTGGACGCCTCCTTTTTGCTAAAACTGGATGGAAACATTAGAGAGTGAAGCCACACCCCAAAAGTTCAGGTGATATTTAGAACTTGTTTCAGTATGAAAGAAAAAGCGGAAGGTGTGTGCTAGACATGCTGTTTCCCAGTGGAGGGGAATGATCTCGGATCGTCCGTTATCACCAGGCTAACAGTCCGTCAACGAGCCAGGAGTAATGAGGGAATCGTGCCCGACTGACACACATATGAAAATGATTCCCCAACTAACGATTGGCCTACTTTCCTCTCCCGTTTTTTTTAATGCATAAATTCATGGCAGCCCTGGTTCCCGGTCGGGACTCTTCCTGGCATGTTGTCACACGTCCCCTCTCTCTCGTGTGATTGCGCTCATTGAGCCCGATAAACATCTCAGAGTCCATTACTTGCAATTTACTTCTCCCTCCGGCACGCAAACGCGTGCATTTTCCTTATTGGAGACGCGGCACGGCACGTCGCGTCGCGTTGACTCACGCTGCCAGCTCTGCATTCTCACCAGAAAGAGAAGCTGTTAGTGTGACTGACTGAGTAATCACCAGAGAGACACCGTAATTAGTGCATCAGTGTAAAATAGGCTACTCTAGGCCAGTTTGGGATAATTCTCATTACAGTAGCCAATAAACCCCTCCCCCTCCCCTTACCCACCACCAGCGTTTCCTCAGCTTTTGAAAACACCACACGGTCCAAATGCTCCATTCCACTCATTTGTGATACTACTCATATTTCAGCGATTAGCAATCAACTCTATATCTGCTGATTTGTCTTTTTCACAGTCAATGAAGCACTCCTCCCCGAATTTCTCCATCCCAGCCTGTGCGGCCGAAACAATGATCCGCTGTCCCCTTGTTTTTTTTTTTTTTTGACTGGCGGAGTCTCTTAAAATAAGAAAAGTAAGTAAGTTGCTTTCGGGCTATTTGCATGTCAGAGTCTGAGGAGGAAAATCAAAGATGCTAATTAGTGTTCCAAAGCTCGACTTTGCTGTGCGCTGATTACTCTGAACCATGTGCCAGGGGATTAGGGTGGACTTGCCTCACAGACTCTGGAGGCAGAGGAGCTATTAATTAGAGAGCTGGCTGTGTGTGTGTGTGTGTGTGTGTGTGTGTGTGTGTGTGTGTGTGTGTGTGTGTGTGTGTGTGTGTGTGTGTGTGTGTGTGTGTGTGTGTGTGTGTGTGTGTGTGTGTGTGTGTGTGTGTGTGTGTGTGTGTGTGTGTGTGTGTGTGTGTGAGAAAGAGACGGCTTGCACATGTAGGTCTGTGAGAATGCACCATGTTTTGTTTTTTTGCCTCAATTTTTCTTTGTTTGGAAGACTCAACCCGGTAAATATAGAGCTCCATCCCGCATGTTGCGTGAAAACGTACCTGCCCGGGGGGTTTGACGCCGGAAGCCGTCCTCGACAACGCCGCCGCTACGGGGGGAGAAGGAGGAGGACGCTGTGTTTACATTTGTGATTATCGCTTCGACCTCTCACCCCGAGCGGGGCCATTTGTAACGCAAACAAAAAGGGGGCACCCCGCGGATCCCGCGACACGCCTCTCGCGGGTAAAGAGGGGTAGCTCCCGACTCCTCCCCGAGCACCTTGCCACTTCAGAGGTCACATGTTTCCCATTGAGAACAGTTTACTTCCATCGAGACGTATTTCCGTAAGCCTTTGATTCAAACCAGAGACAAAAGAGCCTCTCTCTCTCTCTGTCTCTTTCTCCTTTTTCATAAACCCTCCATAGTAAAAGGTGTGTGCACCCACTGGAATTTTTTTTTCTTTTTTTTTCAGCCTTAACTTTCCCAAAAGGTGTATTTGAAGGTTATTTTACACTTCATTATAACTAATGGACCCAGAAAGCATGACATGTGGGACGCTGCAGGACTGTGAATGAGAGGAGGCATGTTGGCCCTCCAGAGCAGGTTGGGCTTCCACATTTCTTCCCGCTCGATCCAGACCGGCCCCGCTTTTAACCAGGGCTAGGGTTTCACAGGCCGCTTCACCCAGCCATCTGTCTGTCCGCTCGCATTAGACGGGCCCTAATCACGGACGGAGTTTGACAAATTTGATAACGTCTCGGTGCCTGGATGTGTTGTGATCGGCCTCGTACTTCAGAAGTATCCCTTTTCCTTCTCGCTGGTCAGTCCGTGCTGTTCCCTGATGTCTGATCGCAGCAACGAGCCGCAGCTCTGCCTTGTGTTTAAAAAAAGAAAAAAAGAAGACAGAATTGAGCTCAATGTCAAAAACCTCAAAATGTGCACTTGAAAGACACCCGCCGTTTTTATCGCAGCATTTTAATGTGGAAACATTGTATTTGATGTTATTTGGGGGCATCTCGCTTTGTTGTGGATGTAAACTATGACAATTAGAAGAAGCAACTTTACTGTACAGGCAACAGGCAGATGCTTTCAGAAAAAGCAAGTCAGTCAACATTCATAGCTACAGGTATTACCTTTTGATTTTAAGGAAAGTAGCTGTAGTGTGTATAAGTGGCTGCAAGCAAGGCTATAGCCAGGATTTCCTTTAATACAGAGGTCATATAAAATTAGACTGTAATTATACACATATGCATATGTTATTATATATGCAATGTCATCCAAACCATCAGATTATTGATGAATAATTCATACTGTGACTGAACATGACCTTAAAGTATTTGCATTCATTGCATGTCCTTTCACATTTAATTCTAGGCTACATCTACAGCAGGTTACAGGTTAGCATCTCTATTGTCTATCTGTTGCTTCTGTAGACTACTTGACTAGTTTTACATTTCCTCCTCTTTCGCCTGGTCATCATCTGCCTTTCTTGGTGGAAAAAGTGGTAACTTTGATTGATGATGCAGCCTCTTACGTTGCATCCCCCCGATTCGATCAAATGCGTTGTTCTGAAAACAGTCTGCAGTAACATAAGCACACTGTTCACTTCTGCATTTCACCTGTCAAATATATGAGTATCTCTGTCATGTGGGAGGTCATGACCTCTGTGTCCTCAGTGGTAATCAAAGTCCAAGCAAAGCCCAGCCATGAACGGTACAAACACCAGGCCATTCCCATTAAGCACAGAAATACCAAACTCTGTCTCATAACCACGACAGTCAAATTTGGCTTAGTTCCACCTTTCATTTTTTAAGCCAGACTTCACAAGAGTAATTAATGACGGTACCAGCATCAATGCCAAACAGCTGTGTTATGGAGGGGAAGTGTGACTCGTGATAGTGGCACTACTATAAAATACTGAAAAAATACGGAACAGGGTGTTGCTGTCCATGTGGGACTAAAACATGAAGCGATTGCTGAGGCAAATAAAACATGTTCTGCAGCAAGTAGAAAATAAATTGTCTTTTATTTTAGTCCCTTTAATATATTTGTGTTTTTTTATATGAATATAGATACCAGTCTCCTGCATGTCTCTACCGTGCAAGGTATAATATTATTCGTTCATTTTGTAGATTGATGTGCATTTAATTGCTTTTAGTTTTGTTTAAACAAAGACTACTATTTTTTTTTTGTTTTTAAGTGTGCCTTAATTTTTTGATTCAAATATTCATTGTATGGGCTATTTCTTGTTGTGTTCTTCTGCTTTATTAAATGGGACTGAGACTTAGGGTTTATTTTTATATAATCAGAGTCACTTTAGATCACTACAATTAGGTAAATCTGAGTGTTGCAGACACATTTATTGTGGGTAAAGTGAACTGTCTGAATCACCTGGTCACGTCCATGAATTAAAAAAAAAAACGAATTCGCTCTTCAGTGCAAAAACTAGATGTTAATAGTTATTCAAATCACAGAGTGCCTGGGAAAACATTCCAAGTGTGGTGTAAAGTGAAGATGGAATTGAGTTTATAATGTAATGTGTTCGCTGGCGGAATGCAAATGAAAATGTCTGCCCGAGAACAAAATTGTATTTGTTTTTCCTCCTCGGCTTTATCGGACTGGAGGGAAGGCGCCTGAATGACAAATTGTCAATATACATCGCGCATAGCAGCAAATTCTCATCTTATCGGCAAACCTGCAACTTCGATTAGAAAAACGCCAAATATGCTTCAGTTTCATGCCTCTTTTTTATTTTAATATAACTCTGCACAACTTAGAGGATCTCATCAGTCTCACAAAGTTGTCTAATAAGCTTTTTTTATTTTTTTGGCAGCTGCAGCAGCTTCACAAAAGCTGCTACTGTAGTGGATCCCTGCGGTGGAACTATTTGAGTAGGAACGGCTGAGCCTCTTTGACTGTGGGGTCTGTGGTCTCGCGTTTTTTTTTTACTCGAGGAGATGCTTAGGGGTGTCTCAAAGCCGCTGGTCCCGTCCCCCCCATTGGGCGGTGGTGGTGGTGAGGCAACAGGAAAAGCACCGGCACCCCCCCCTCCACCCCCCTGCTGAGAGAAAAACGCATCAGCGCCGCACAAAGCCAGGAGGTGAAGGGAATACAATAAACAAAGTTTAATTGTTTTTGAAATAGAAGTCCCCGGACTGTGATGTACTTCTGAACACCGGCGGCCAGGGAATAACCATCTAAAGTAATTCCACTCCTCAAAGTCCGGTTCTGTTTCTTACTAACTGTTAATTCCTACCCCCCCCTCCCACCCCCCCACCCCCTTCTTCCCTTTTGCCCTAATGGGTGCTTAGAAGTTCTCTGAAGCGAATGAGTTGGCGATTCTTCCTCAAGTTACGGCAGGGTTTTGTTTTTGTAAAGAAAGACTTAAAGTATTATCAAGACCAGAATGAAGGGAAATGCCTTTCTCTTTACTCCCAACATGGCTTCCACTGATTTGTCCTCACCAATCTTTACTGGCACTTTAAACAAAATCGTATGCTATATATTGAAAAGAAGTTCTACCCCTATTTAGAGTAGATAAGCAAATCCTCTGCGAGCCAATCCCTGTACTCATCTATGATTTGTTTTACCATCGTGAATCCACCTCTCCGCTAGTTTCACTGCTATGGGATGGTCCTCAGGTGCTTTTTCTGTTCTCCTTATTAGTGAAAGGGAATTAGACGGCAATTTTGAGGGAGGTTTGGTGTATATTACCTCCTAATTGAATTACTCCCACAACCCCATTTAAACGTTAGGCAATACTACTTGTGTCACATTCGGAGGCCTCCCTCCACCCCCCACCCCCCCGGCGGACAGGAGGACGCTTTATTTAATAAAGCCTGTATTAAAGACACAGAACTCACACACCCCTAATTGTTTTCACTCTGCTTTAATAGAAGTTATTAAAGGGGGGAAATACTTCTCTGGAGAGACTTCGCCCTGTTTGCATTTCGCCAAGATGGTGGAGATTACCTTTTTTTTTTTTTTAAACTGTTACGATAAACACACAGGGTTGCCTGGATGAAAATGTGAACATTTACAAAAGGCCCACATTATTAAGGCCACCTTGTGACCAAATGTAACTTCTTATAGGTCATGTGTGAGTGGAAGGGTGGCACAGGTAGCACAGGGTTTTTTCTGAGGGCCTTTTGTGTTGCTTTCTTGACACAGCGTGGTGAAAAAAAATGCTCTGAAGTGCTACTATACATCTCGGTCTATACGGCTATTCGATAGAGCTGCATTATGATCTTTTAAGGTGATGCATCATTCTATGTGAACCAGGACTTCTGCTTTTGTAAAGTAGAATAAACAAAACCCTGCTTTTGAACCCCAATCAAAGGCTGTAGATGACTGTTTGCATTGAAGGAGATCATGGATATACAGCAGCAGCAGTCACATACCAGCGGAATAAAGGCCAATAAACACAGGCCATAACCCCACAGTTAAGCTGAACCAGGGTAGTGTGTGTGTGTGTGTGTGTGGGGGGGGGGGGGGGGGGCTGGATTGGCATAGGTCATGGCCTGGCTCCCATCAGGTCATGGCGTGTCTCCAATCAGAGGATGAAGGTAGGGGCGGGGGGGGGGAACAAAAAAAAACAGACAGAAAGATGAGGAGGGAACCCAGAGAACATTAGTGGACAAAGGGAGGAATAATAGTTTTTTCTGGATGTTTATTTGAACGTGGCACAGGAGAGAGGGAGGTCACCGTGGGATTTAAGGGAGTGGAGTAATAAACTCAAGATGTAGTCAAAGCACCCCTGCTGACTCAGGTCACTTTACCTCAGTAAGACCCCCGGAACTGAAATAGGAGGACGTTATTTGTCTGTTCACACACATGGGAGAAGGCAGGCCTGCCACAGTACATTATCTTCATTCTACTTTATTAGGTTTATTGGTCGGGGATCTTGTTACTTATATCACTCGGGGTTTGCGTGGTTTTAATCGATGTGATAAATAAATACTAGGGAGGAAGTTGAAGAGACATTAGTTGTATTGTGGGAATTCACTTTGCAGAATAATAATGATAATAATACAAAACTGGACACCACCTATCATTATAGCCTAATCAAGGAATAACCCTGAGTCCCTTAATTCAATTAACTTAATGTACAATTAGGTTTCCCTTTTACTTATATACATGATTTATTATCATGAATCCTATAATTCATCACTAATGAACTGTAGGACATTGCTAGGATGTTAATAAACCCTTCTCTCAAACTATGAACATGTCACAATAAAGTGAATATGTATATAGGGACATATTCATGAAATCTGTTCTACACCTTTAAATTTTCATGAAGTCATTTCACCATATTCATGATGTAACTTTTAACCTTAATTAACTGTCTCTTCAACATCAACTTTATAACAATGTGTTCTATTTTTTTTTTAAGCTAGTTACATAAACAATGCGGGGACCTTTAAGCCTCCTTATAGCAGCGCGGCTGCATGATTGGCACCGTCGGTTTATCTGTCCACCACTCCGGCCCAGACAGAAATATTTTAACTAGGGGATGGATTGCCGTGACATTTTGTACAGACATCCAAGGGATGAATCCCAATGAGTTGGCTAATCCCCTGACTTTTTCCTGGAGTGCCATATCTCCAACATCGCAGCATGAATTTCTAATCATCGTTTTCTAGTCAAACGACTGTTCCCGGATGACAACTCCTAATCATTTTGTAAATAATCTCCAACATCTACAGACCAGTACTTTGATCGATGACTTGAGAAAACTTATTGTTATAGGAGTGTTGTATTGAGTCCCCATTCCATCCAGTTTTTTGACGTAAAAGACTCCCCTTCTATTTGTTGTTCCTCTCTGCATACTACTTAAAATGCATTGTTAATATCACTATCCGGTGTTACGTTTCACCCCGGCCACCCCGTGCCGTAGACTGATCATCCATAATCACTCCTATTAATCCAACGCAGGCTTTGCACTTCATTTGTGTACAACAACGTGTCCTGTTCCATTCAGCCCCCGCCGGAGCCATGTGTTCGCCGCTTCGCCCCGGCCCGCTTGTCTCGTGTTTTGATCCCAGGGCGCATGCATTATTTATTAGACGTTAAGGGTTCCATTCTGAACTTTAAGTGGCAGTGTGTTGTATTTGCTTAATGAATGGGGTGAGAGGAGATCAAAGCCCAAAATATGACACGCGAAGGGGGGGGGAGGGAAGAGATGCAGAGATTTGGCTTGTCTGACTTAATTGCCGCCTCGCGAGGGGAAATCTCATCAGATCTAATTTTAAAGAGTTCCTGCATGCTTTCAACCTCTTAATTTGAGAAAAAAACACATTATTATTATTGTTAGATATATTTATTAGTAATATTTGTCAGCATCTCTTGTGATAATAACTGGATCCTATATATTTTGCTTAAAGCAAACATTGTTTTTGTTGTAATAACAATATAATAACCCACCACCACTAGTAATAAATACCATGACCTCATTATAAGAAGCATTCAGTGGCAGGTTTTTTTTTCTCCTCTTTCCGTGGACTTTCTGCTGGAGGCCCTTGTCTGCGTGATGGCGCCTCTGAAGGCCAGCTTCGCCCGGCTTCGCCACTCCTCTCTCCTCCGCAGATCATTAGCAGTCATGCTCCCGTCCTTTTGAAGTCCCGCGAGGGCCCGCCGTGTCTGTCACAGCCACATGCAAATCACGGGGACAAACCCTGGCCACCTGTTCCCGGAAACATCTGTCCGCAGGCCGAGGCTTCGCCCCGGCGCCGCCCGGCTGCCTCTGATCCTCAAAGGGCCGAGAGGATCGGCAAAGAGGCTATTTTTAGGGGCTCGCTTTATATGCCGGTGGAGACCTCGCGCTCCCTAATGAACATACGTTTCACCGTTTGGTGAGTTAGAGCAGGAATCAGCTACTCGGTGAGAATGTTTTCAGAGTAAGTTTTAATGGCCGCCTGCTTTTGAGAGACTAAATAAACTTTCATAAGTAAAAGAGATGAAGGCGTGACGTCTTTCAGCATCTTACTATTTCCGATATGATAATACGATCTGATTTGTACACATTTTACACCCACACATCATCATCATTACATAGACTGCCACATAATAATTCACATCAAAGCCACATGTGCATCCTTTGATGGAGATTTTTTTTTTATTTTGTCGCAGAAATAGCCAAGAACTCCTTGTTTAGAGAGAATAGTTGATGTTAGTTTCAGTTCAATCAGAGTATCCCGTCAGAGCAGACACGCTGTATTGCCTCTGATCATTTATCTGTGAGGCTTTACGAACCTCTCCTCGCCGTCAGCTTTCCTGGAGTCCTGACGACTCGGTTGGCAGGGAACCAGATCAGAGCATTCTGGGAAGGTTCAGCCGCAGAGTAATGACCTTGTTCGTTAGTCATTTTCACCAGTTCTTAGCAGGGAATGGGGGTTAACTGAATACGAGTAACTGGGCTTTGTGGAATAAGCTTTAGAAGCAACCTTCCCAACACTGTTTGTACGCACAGAATGTTGCCTTAGTCTTAGATTTGACATCATACTGTATTTAATGCCTCTCCATAGATATCACCAAGGAAACGTGATTTCTCAGCCATCTTGGTATTCAACAGACCGTGACACCTGCGATCATTATGAACTCACCACCCGGCAATCAGAAAGCGAGGCAGAGTGACGTAAGACCGATGAGCAACGGTCATCCTTCCAAAAACCAAGCCGTGGACTTGCCAGTTTTCACTGAGGGACAGATTGTTTTGCATGTGTCTCTTTTTTTTCATAGTGGCGTTAACATGGCGGTATAGGAGCCAGGGCAGGAGACCATTGGAAATTGATCCACTGGGTATGCGCAGAGGGAAGTGGGTGGAAAGCCGCCTTTTCGTTGGCTGCCAGTAGGATTGCATGTTTGGATACAGAATTGTAATAGGCCACCGGGGAGGTTGTTGGAGGGGAGTTATGGGGTTCCTGTTGATTGTCCATCACGACTCTGGGCTCAGCTTGAAGTAAACCAAACTCACTATGAAAGTAGTAAAAATAGTGCGATGTTATGATTATTTATACCCGGCTCTCCAAGGGACCCCGAGGCTAAACTGAAAACACACACCTTGTGGATCCTGTAGATACTCTTGGAATAAAGTACGTAGTGTAGCAGAGTTTACTGTAATGCCAACATGAGGAATACATTATTGAACAAAGGCTTGTGGAGATGAATACAAATACCCCGATGATAATTCCCCCCATCTTCCATACGGCACATTTTAAACACATTACTGGCACAATTAACAAAGCCAGCCCACGGTGGGAGGGGGGGTCGCGTTACTGCCGACTCCTGCAACGACAGGACATCAGGCGTCAACAACTTATGCGGGGAAATCGAAACCTCAGGAAAGGAGTCCATGCTGTCACTGCACATTATACAACATAAAACGTTAAGTAAAACAATACAAGGCGGAAATAACGCAACCCTAGACTCAATTGCCCTATCGGTGGATTGTTGGACGTGGTGAAAACGTTGCCGAGGCTCGGTTACAGTAGCTCGGCGCTGTATGGGACTGTATGCGGAGTCTTGGGAAAGTTAGCAGCTGTGTAGCCTCTCCCTCTGCAGGGGAATGGAGATCAGTGGACTGTGTAAGAGTAGATGTGCATGAGGGAAGGACCTGCTGATCCAGGTGTTGAATGCTGCCTGGCAGTCTGACAGCTGAGGGGGGAAAAAGAGAGAGAGTGCACGCTTTGATGCACACAGGGATGTTGCACGGATACATGCGTATGGATGGCCTTCAGGAAAAAACACACATGCAAGATTACGACGCACACACACACACACACAGGCAGTGTTGTGCCATATTGTTTCCACCGGATGCATGCCGCATTATCCGGCCAACCATTCATTTGGAAGTGCATGAGACAGAAATTCCTGTCGGGTGTTTTGCCAGGGTTTATGGCTAAACACTGTACAACTGTACTCGGCGTGCCTGTGATTTGAGCCACGATAATGGGCTGAATCAAAGCTCGGACAACACCCGCTCCAAACAGACCTCACATCAGACTGTTCTGTTTCGCGAGGTAATTACACCGTGGTGCCTCCGCTCATCATCCTACATTCTCTCACAACTCCAAACTATTAACTATTAGGAAAGAAACGGTTAGTCCCAGAGTTATCCGGTCCTCTGGCCCCATATGTGAAGAACATGACCATAGCTGTAACTGTAACCAGTTTTACACCCTGTTGTTATTTTAAAGTTAGAGCCATTTTGGAAAACCTCCCGTACTTTTTATGACCAAAATGGACCATAGTTTTACTTTGTAGTGACTTTGTTTCATGTCGGAACACATGTTCATTTTAGGCATCCATCAAACTCTTCTATGAACATGTTTTTCAATTTGTGACCCTTTGATATAAAGTCATGGCTTCTTCTGAACCCCTGTCACATGGGGCATTCTTTGGTGTAGTTCAGTTAATGAGGGATTGTTGATTGTCCTTATGTTTGAAATACATTTCAGAGGGCTGAATGGCTAAAGCTAAAGGAGAACTGTAGCTGGCGCCGGGGCGGCTCGGTGGTTACCGCTGTTGCCTTATAACACGAAGGTTTTGGGTTCAATCCCCAGCTTTTTCCATGTCCGTTCTGTGTGTCGTTTGGATTCTTGGCGGTTTCCTTTCACCATCAAAGAACATGTATGTTAGGGTTAATTCTTCTACTCAAGGCCACTGCGACAAAGGCTGAACTCAAGGAATTTAACTGCTCCTAGTGCGTTTGCGTGTAGGAAAGGTCAAATACAGACGGTCGGTAAGCTACTTCTTCTCATTAATATAATGCAGCAAATAAATCCACAATTATAAAACATGATTTTGTGTAGCAATAGATCTACAGATGAGTGACGAATTGAAGTAAAAGACTGAGTGAAGTGGATACACATAACAAATGCAGATGCTTCCACACAGGTGCACTGCAAAGCACAAATAACCATTTCACATTCAATCACCCTCTGTGGTGTGTAATTTATGAAAATGCTTGGCAGGCCCGGATGATTCCTACATTATACCAAAATGGCAGGAGAAAAATATATATATCCCCTTGAAAGAGGGGGTTAATTGTTGGGGCGTGGATAGTAGTAGCTTGGATAGGAACTGTGACTAAAGTAACATCTGCATTTAGATCTATGGGAAATATGTCAGTAAACAAGAAAATTGTTGACAGCACAAAAAAGATGATAGTGATGCCTGTGCTTCAGAGTGATGGAAGAAAAATAGAAGAGCAACTGTTCCTCAGGTGACTGGAAGTGTAATGCAGGACATGGTCAAACCGTGTCACCAAAAACAGTCCTACAATTACATAGAGACGGCTATTATAGCAGGGTTGCAGTGCATAAACCCCTCATTACAAAGATGAATTCAGATTTGAGAGTTCAGTGGTACAAAAACCATAAGCACCGGTCTGCAGAGATGTGGGGGGAAAAAGTGATATGGTCACATGAGTCATCTTTCACCATATTCTTGATTCTTCTACAAATGGGCGGCTGCATATGTGGCGCACAGCAAGAGAGCGGTACAGGCCGGAATGCCTGACCCCTACATCTAGGACACAGCAAATCAATACAAAGTTGTTCACACTTTTATCTGCTTTATCCTATGATGAAACATTTCTGTTCTGATGGGAGTGATCTCTTCCAGGAACAGTCCTGTCCATAGGTCACTGGGGGGTCACAGAATGGTTTGATAAGTATAAAAATGTTAGAAATCACATGCTATGGCTTTCAGTTACCAGATTTCAACTTTTTTTATACTTATATAAAAATTAATTACCTATTGGTATTAATACCTATTGGTATTTTTGATTGGTATTATAATCAATAACAAGGTACAGTGAAGCCTTGATGGTGGCATGTTTTAGTCCATCACTTCACTAAGACCTAAGATCTGTAAACTCATTAGATTCATATAGTCAAACTTTGTTTGGGTAAATCACAAGATTCATGCTTAGATTTTTCTCAAATGTGATTATTGCAGGGATCACCTTTTTTTAAAAATCAGGACTTGCCTTGCCTCTGCAAATAACCGCTTATACCAATCATACTTCTGAAGTGCACGGTGCAGTGTAGCATGTATATATTGTATTTCATCTTCTTCATCTTTGTCCCTAAAGTGAGTTAATTTGCTCCCGACCTTCAAAGACAAGAGTCAAAAAGCCTGACGGTAAATTACTCAGTCGGCACCAATTATGCGACGCTCCATAATGGCCTAGTTAGCGGCCTGGTGATTTAAAGCAGTCCATTCTCCACACATGTATGACCACAAATGCATTGTTCTGTTTACCCTTCCACTTCATTTTCAATTACGCACAAAGTTACAGAACAGTGCCTTTTTCTTCGAATTATTTTCCGACATCATTTTTGATCTCGTAACGACTCGGCGGAATGACCCTAAGCTCATTAAAATTTACCTTTCTGTACATTAGGAACGCACTTTAATTTTCCATATTTCCACGTTACACTGTCCAGATCCTGTGAGGTGATTGAAAAGCAGGCTGGGGTGTTCTCCTGAAGTACGCGGGTGTTTTTTCTGATTGGGAGGCCCGCGAGCCCTCATGCAGGCGACGTGATGAAATCCATCTCAGGCGAGGTCAACTGCACACTCTTGAGTGTAATTACACACAAACAAAAGGAGGGAAAAAGGGGTTTTGATTTAAATTCTTACACCATGCTGCTGGTATGCCTTTTGAGAGCAGTCACATGCTGCTGGTAACGGTTAGGGGAAACATCAGCGTTTTTCTAATCAATCCCTCGAGAAAGGGCAACAGTGATTTGTCTGCGGCCATTTTGCCTGTCACAGATGTTTAACTTCCTTACGCATAATGGCTCTCGTACACTGAGTAAACAGCCATTACTAGCCTGTTTATTTGGAAGGAGGGGCTCACTGTGAATCCGAGCCGGTTTTCAAATGACAACCCATACCCAGAAAGATGAGGGGAAGAGTAAAGAAGGGAATGGAGAGGAAGACCCAATTTATTTTGAGTAATTGGCTACACTTGAGCAAACACCCCGAGCTCGCCCAGTGGTCATCTCAATCCAAGTCTGTGCCAACAGCAAACAAGAAAAATATCCCTTCCTATTTTCAGCTACATACTGTAGATTAAAAGAGAATGAACCAGGCTTTTTTTTTGGAGTTGCTGTACGTCCTGCACAATAATCAGTTTTTATAATGCTGGCACAGTGCTGAGAGCCTTCCTGGTAATATATGGATTCATATTTCTCAATAAAAAAAATGTACAAACATTACTTCTTTGCAAGTGAATGTTGCAGAACTTTGGCAAGTATTAAAGTTGCTGACTTTCACTCCGTGCTTAATTACTTTAATCATAATCTTGGCTCAGGATAATTTAGTGATAAGCACAAAATTGACATCCTCAGATTGTCAAGCATGATTAGAATCGGGCCATTTGACTCGAGTAACTTTTTGAACGGGGAGCAAATGGAAACGCAGACACGGCACGTTTGAAATTATCACGAAACTTGGCCGCACGTTCGCCTTTATTTTTCACTGTGGATAGAAATAAATCGATATTGTAATCACGCAAATAACCTGTCTTTGACGGAAGCGAACGTATTAAGGAATGAATCAAAATCGGAGAGGCCAGATAAAGCCAGCACAGCACTTTAAAAGGCCTGAAGTGGAAAACACGTCCCGGGGGGGGGGGCGATCATGTCAAAGAGGCAGGGAAAGTCCGGCTCTTTCATTCGACGTTGTACACCTTTCACAGGTCAAGTGGCCCCAGGCGGTTCGGCGGACCCACGGTGCCCCCCCCCCCCCAGCAGGACTGTCCCATACAGGAAAGAGGAAGCTCCCTGAAACAATAAGCCTCGCCCATTGATAAGTGAGACATCGCTGGGCCTCCTGACAGATTGCATGGGGGCCAGCGGGGGCTGTGGGATGTGTGGGTGAGGCAGGGTTACCCTGGATCCCCCTGAAGGGGTGTCACCGCTGGGTCACCCTGCCGAGCTGGGAGATGCGAGTCCCTGTAAACATGTAGGGGGATATGAAAAGCCTGCATGAGTGTGCAAAGCCACGCGTACGGGTCTGTGTTTGTGTGGACTGTACGCCGCTCTACATAGGAGTGAGCGGTTTGAAGTTGTAACGTGGTTTTTGTGCACACTTGTTCTGTGGTTTGTTCTCCTCCCTGAAGCCACCTCAGACGTCCCAGGCCGTGTGTGACTAACGCGGCTCTCTCCCCTTTTAAACTAAAAACACACAGCATGTTAACCTGCATCAACAGGCTACTTTAAAGTATCCTTACTCACACGCACTTGCTCATGTACCCATCTGTTCTGCTGGACCACAAATAAAACGATACAGATTCCACCCCCCTCCTCACTGCTTTCAGTAAGCAATCTGTGGACCCACTAACCCTCATTGCTCCGTCCCTTCCATTAGAGTCCCGATGAATGCGAAAAGGAAGAAGTGTTTTCTGCGGCTGAATAAAATAGTTCCTAGGGTCAAGTGGTCATCCCCAAGGCGTATTTAACAGCCAACGTTCGGAATGAAGACAAACGCTCGGCCCTAATTGTTGCCTGGAAACACTCATGGGGTGGTAAAGCGTGTCCTGTAGCCAGCTACACGCCAGACTGTGTCCCTGAACCTGTAAGACACACACACACACACACACACACACACACACACACACACACACACACACACACACACACACACACACACACACACACACACACACAGAGTCCTTAACTGTACCACAGAAAAGCAGAAACATCTAAGGATGGGAAAAAAAAGTAGGTAGGAAGGCTTTTTCTTGTTCAGGGTGTTTGGTATTGTAGTATATCCTCATCTGGATAGTGTTCATGTAATTATTGCAGGGTCAAACACGGAGTCAGAAACTCGACTTGTTGTAAGGCAGGAACACCGTATACATTAATCACTTCGGATGACTACTAATTAGATTTATCAGCTTTCGACTCACTTTTGAAACTTTCCCCTTTTTCCGGTAAACACCCCCACTCTCTCCGGCCTTTACTCGACAGCGTGTCTCCTTTCTTTCTTTCTTTCTTTTTGTTTGCAGTGTTTCACTTTTGACCTCATTCTGTGCTTGAATCTCACAGTCAGGACACCGTTAGAGAGGGAGAGGAGAGGAAATGGCAAAACTCCATCGCAGACCTCCAGTCCGCATGTATACGTTGAGTAAGCAGAAAAAACAGCATTTTCTACCATTGATATTGAATGCAGCAAGCATCGACAAAGACTTTATATCTTCTAACAACCAACACACATGAAACATGACGTGAAAAACATACAACCTAAATCGTCTTTCTGTCTCCTGGTCTCGTTCGCACGTTGCACCGCTGCTGCCTCTCTGAGTTTTTCACTGCTCCGCAAAGCCACATAAACATTGGTCAAACCAGATGTCTACTGGAGCGTAGAATCCCATGTAACTATAAATCCTGACCGCCTCCATTTTGTCCTTGTTGTCAATCAAAGCCACATCCTAAGTGGGGGACTCGTAACAGCATGAATCCCTCCACACTTTATATCAGCCCTGTGCTTTTATTTTACAGACTTTACCCCCTTCGCTTGGTGTGTTACTGTGAAGTTAATAGGCCCTCTGCAACGTTGGTTAGAGCTCTCTGAAAACACAAGGCTCTTCACTTGGACAGAGAGCACGTGAACAAGCAGACCCTCTGTGTTTGTCTTGGACGCCAAGCAAACTGTCACATTTCCCCCCCCTGGTTAGGGCGTCAGAGCAGGTCTTATTAAAAGAGGTAGAAACACCAACCATGAGGGTTTTGCCCCACATTTCCCCAGGCCAAAGAGGAGGAGGAATGCTGGCGAGATGGGGACGGACTCGTAGCCCACACGCTGTATGGTGTGGTCTAACCTGTTTATAGCTTTTGGATTCTTTCCACCACATAATTTCTCGATTTCCATGGTTCGCCTTTGTCTGTGCACTGTCACTTCTGAGTGCTTACATGAACCATTTTGGTCAACCATTTTCACTTGTGCACACATGCAAGTTTCCAAAAGTCTTTTTTTTTTTTTTTATCCAACAAGGACTTAGCAGGTTTTCAACAAAAACAGAAAAGAAAATCTTAAAGGCTATTTAATTAATGCCACATACAGTATAAAGCAGATGGGGTTGAGCTTGGCTGCAGATTCATCAAATAATAAAACTCCATATTTCTGAAAAAGTTTAAGAAATGCTAATGTGGCATTGAATGGTGGCCAGAAATACCAACTCTCCAAGCATATGGTAGTTTTCTGAATTGGGGCGTCAATCCATTGGTCGTAAAACTTATTGTATATGTGTCTGAAGATATGATTGATAGTGTTTGGGCCTACTGGACTATAAAACTCTCCAGTCCAGTGATATCACTGAATTTTGGGTCCAGGGCTCCCACTGTGAATGTTGACACGGGCTCGGGGCCAGAATGCTGTCGGCTCCTCGGGACACCCTTGTCTCTCTCCTCAACGGGCACACAGGGCTGTAGCGCTCCGTTTCCTTCGGCAGAATAGACGAACGGCGGGGTGATGTCACCCTACGGATGTCATACTGTGCCGACTGCCATCAGTGAAGCGTAACAGGGAAACCTCTGTGAGCTCTGACACCCAGTCCAGGGGCAGGAAGGGTCCCGTAGGTTAAGAGGGAGAAAAAAAAACAGGAAGAAAGGCAGGGAAAGAAAACAGTTGAACCTGTCCTTAGATATTTATACTATTTTCAAAATTTGACTCCATACATATTATGTAGGTGTTCTGCTAGGGTTTGATCCAAGTTTCCTATGTTGGAATGTAATTTCAGAATGTGCAACAGAGCTACATAAGAGCCACTTGGACTGATTCCTTAAAAAGAAATATTTACAAAACTGAACAAAATAGTAGGTTATCACACAATGTGATGCATTTTATGCCCAATAGGCAAAGACATTTTAACACACCTTGCCTTGCGCTAGAACTACAGAATTATCATATATAGGCGGCAGGCCTCTTCTAATACTTGATATTATAATTCTAATTGCATACTTGCTTTTTTAATCAACAGACCTGGGGAGGATGAGTCAAGAGCGAGGCAAAGACACCTGAACCTGATGCGAGCCCAGCTAAAGACCGAGTAGAAGAGAATAAGTAAAGTAAGTCAAGAGTTGCTGTTATGCTAAATACGTAGTTTATGCTCTGCCTATTCTTTTACAGTCTCATGTGGACATTTAATTCATGCAATGCAATAGTTTTAATGATCTAAACTTTACCTTAAATTATGTAGCAGTAGCAGCTGAGTGAGAGCTGAGTGGTTTATTTCATCAGTCACATTATCTGCTCCAATCCCAGGTTACAACATCCATCCATCATAACTCTATCCGTAGTCATATTTGTTACAGAGGTGGTTTGGTGTGGGGTTTGGGGGACTGAACGATCATTGACATTTCGGTATATTATAGTAACATTACAGGCAGCAGTTTGGCCATGAGAGCGACACTACTCTACCGAGTAAATAGGCTATATAGAGTATAGTAGGAGTATCCTTAATATATCATTTAGATAATATTATATAGATCCAAGATGAAACTGACAAAAGGGTCCATCTACTACTTCAACACCATGGATAGGACATTTGATTCATTAATACACAGCACAGTCAGGCTGCTAATATTAGTCAGGGCCATACTGTAGATTCTAACCTGCACTAACCTCAGTCAGATAAATGACAGATGAGTCAGGCAACCAAAGGTATTTGTGGTCATTTCCTTTGTTATTGCCTGTTCAACATCACGTGACTAGACGCAGGAAGCTAGAAGTTAATGGTCAACCTCATGGAGAACAATATTTCTCACACACAGACCTGCAGTGTGTGAATCTGCATCCACATGCAGCGTCTCTGTATATTTCTACAGTTTCATCCTATGAAACTTTTAGTTCATGCACAGTACAATTTACATGGTGCGGATCCTTGAATTTGTAGTTATTGTACATTAATCTCAAGATTCATTTGCCCTAACGTCATCATATTTTATGTGTGTACGCAAGTGCTAAAGTGATATTCCAGTTTAAAGATTAGCACAGGAGCGCATGTTGCCAGATATATATCATATCATATATCATATCATATGCAGTTAAAGAAATTATACTTTCTGTTTTCAATTTTGCTCTCTCTTAGCCAATACAGCTGTGGGCAAAAAGTCTAGTCTATAGAGTCTTGGTGAGCGTAAGGAGTTCATCTGGCTGTAAAACTACCCGACTCATGTATAGAGAACAGCACACCCAACAACCTAATGTTTTCCAAATTCTGTAACCAAAACATAATCCAATATATGGCTGTAAAACTGTCACAGCTTGTTATTGGAGAATAAAAATGTAATAACTTGATGCACCCTCTTCTGCAAATGTCATCTGCAGTTAGATGAGGCTGCAGCAAACACATCTGCAAAATCTATGTATTCTAATAATGATTGTAAAGTTTTAGCAATCATGGCTATTTTAAGAAGATACCCACCAATAATTCTATATTCTCTGGATGTGTTTAATTGATCAGAGATCATTTTATATTATTATTATTAATAATAACGTTTTAACCCAGCCAACAAGATCTTTTCTTGAATAGAATTACTCTCCAGGTTCTGGGGAGGATTTAGTTTGAATAATGGCACAAAGGACAAACAGGCATGTGGACTCTATCACAGAAACCATCGTAGCTTTGTACCAAAGAACACACACAAAAGAACAGTTTGCTTTTAACTTCAATTCTGTCTGAAACCTCTGAGCTTTTCCCTAGATTGGTATCACAAACCCCCCTCTCTCTGTCTCTCTCTGTAAGACCGTTCCTTCGCCCAACTGCCAACTTCTTTCTCATACAATATTCCTGAATTCAGAATTCCCATATGCATTTCATACCAGTCATATTATGTATGTGAGAAAGCCGACATGGGGGGAGAGGCTCCTCTGCGGGCCCTGGGGCCTGATGCCGGCCGGGTCGCCTTTCTTCTCATCGCTCCCGCCTTGTCTTCGCGCTTCCATCACGAGCCCCTTCTCAATACCTTCTCACATCGGATCAAAGTGAGACGACCTTCTCCGTTTCTCCCCGAGCTTCACCGCGCTTGTTTTTGGAACCGCAACGCCGACACCGTTTCCCCCGCAGTGATCTAATCAGAGGGCCGAGGGCCCGACTCTTAGGGGGGGTGCAGAGGTGGAGTTCGGTGCCAGCATGTACAGTTCCGCTGAAATCTGCAACTCAACACTCGCCGTGACACACGCTCAAAGAAAGGACACGGGTTTCTGCACCCTGCAGTGATTTCTTTGAGGACCCAAACAAATGGATGTGTATTTGAATGTGTTTGCTGTGTGTGTGTGTGTGTGTGCAGTAGGCACAGAGGGAAAGGACTGGTAGAAATATACATAACTAAACATCCTCAGGTACACAGAGAAATAAGCAAGATTCGAATAGAGGCAGGGACCTTCAAAGCGTGGTTCCAGGATGTCAGAGAGGGGGTGAAAAGGAAAGAGGGAAGGAGGAGGGCTGGAAGGCTTTCTGACTGAAAGCCTCCCTGGTTGCACACGGGCGAGAGCTGGACCTGAAAAGGATGAAAGGGCGGCGATGCTGAAAGTCAATGGAGTCCTCAGGAATTCACGCACTGCCGAGAGTCTGAGGAATTAGTCGGCATGCTGTTTGCAACGGCGTTCCAAAAAAAAAAAAAAAAAGGAGGAGGAAGGGGATGTTGGAGGGAGGAAGGGCCTGCCTCCAGTCATGTCTTTTAATTAAAAAAAAAAAAAAAAAAAAAAAAAGAAGGGCGAGCATGCTTTAGGTGCTTCTACGGCTGCGTGCTCCTGCAGGCCACAGTTAGGAGCAGAGCGCTGAGATCTGATTTCCCCTCACTTCCTATCTCAAGCCCCGAGACCGAACCCCGGTCTTTGGTCTTTTTTGCATCTCTCACCACCTCAGTGCATTTCCCCCCTCCCCAAAGGGGAAAAAAAAAAACGCTGCGTACATTTCGGGGGCACTTGCCCGAGAAGAAAGATCACAGCGGACAAACAATATCAGCTCAAATTATTCATTTCAAAAAGCGGCATTCTGCCGGGAGAGTGAAGGGTTCCTGGAATGTGCCTTTTTCTGTTTTGATATCTCCCAATAAAACAGTAATGATATGCTCCCTCCATCTGGATCCAGTTCCCAGTCTGCACCAGAGGTAGACGTGTCAGTTGTTATTATTATTTCCCCTCTGTGATGTTTAGGTCTGGTCGGGGAGATGAAGGAAGGTCACTTGGCATACCTTGCGTGCTCTCCTGTAATTATGGAGTCACTTGTTGAAGGTCACCTAATATGGCTTCACAAGGAAAAACATCACCATGTTGAGTAAATATTCCTCAAAGAGGGAAAATCCAACACATACAAGAAAATACACCCGAGTATAAAAGACATTTTTTTATTGTCACACACACACACATTCATATATATATATATATATATATATATATATATATATATATCATAAAAAATCCATAACTGAGCACATGGAAATTCAATGCAAACTTTATTCCATTCATGCAACATTTATTTGAATCAACTCATGCTTTTATATTTCATTTCAAGAAGCCAACCCCCCTCCCCCCACACACACACACACACACACCCCATACCCCCCAACATCACCACCACCACCGACAAAATCTTCGTACAAACATCAACCATGAGGGGCATTAATAACAAATTACTACAGCATTTTTTTTAAGTGTGTGCCTTCATGCACTGATTGTGATGAGGCCAGAAAAATTACGTTTTGGGTGTCGGCCATCTTCTTTTAAACGAGAGTTCATCCTCCCTTAAGAAGACACGCTCAGCGGGAGAGGCATATTCCATTCACGGGGCTGTCTGCCAGCTTGCTAACTCCATGATTGTTTCCAGACAAGTGCAGTTGCCCTCTGGACAGCGTGTCTCAGTTCTAGAGTAATGGCCAATTACCAAGAGGCAGTTTGTTGAAAGGATGCAGCCAGGAACTACATCTGCCTTCAAACAGCCCTCAGATCCAAACATACGCTCTGGAACAAACTACCTTCAGAGATGAAATGCATTCAAAAGAACCAAAACTGCCTTCAGAGCATCATGTGACTGTTGCAAGATGCCTAAGCCATGACTGACATGAGAACTGGGATTTTTGTTTTACCAGATATTGTTTACTGGGATGGAATAGAGAAATGGCTGATGAAAGCGCGTGGGTGGAAATGGCATGTGGCGTGTATATAATTCGATGCACAAAGTTTGTATCTTTGTCTCCGTTTAGTTCATCGGTCTGAAGTCAAACGTGCCGTTTGACTAGGAAACATAACAATGTGGCCACACACACACACACACACACACACACACACACACAAATACGCACGTGGATCTGACACATCTAAGAAGCAGCAGTGTAAGAACACATGAGAATCCACGCGGCCACCACCAGCCTGCATGGGCCTTTTTTTACATCAAAAAACGTTACTCCTGCACACGCTTGTTTGGAAGCTGATGTGTTGTTTCCCACCGCAGTGTTGCACCTGCATCTCCTTTCAACAGAGATGCCGAAAATAAATAATTCCAGGCAACCAACGGTGGGTCCGACCACCTCCTTGTGTCACTGTGTCAGCGCCGACGGCTTCGACATATCACCCGACACGGACCTGCTGCTTTTACAACCACCTTAAAATCAAAAGACAAATGTCACAAAGCTCCCCCCCCCAAAAAAAAAAAAAAAAAAGCAGGATATCTGAAAGGGAAAAAAAAAATCCCCCCCCGTCCCTTTCCTCGGCAGTTAAGTGGTCGGAACACCAACTGTCCACCAGATGTTTCCCTGAAACCTTTTGATATATTTACTGATTTTCTGGCAGTTATCAAGAAAGCGGCACATGAAAACAACGTGAGTGAGGGGTAAGCCTTTTCCAACAGCCGCTCCCTCCGCTCACTGGAAGGAAAACTAATGAAACGGAATCAAAAATAATTGTTAAAAGCCATACTGCTGCGAGATGAAACTAAGAAAACATCTGATGACATTTTATTATTACCAGTGGAAATATCAAATATCATATGTCTATAATAAAAGACAGTAAAAAGTGACCTAGATCGGTAAAAGTAACACAGATAAAATGGAATAGCTGCTAAAATTTATATCATTTGTCCTGTGGCTTGAACTTTGTGGCGCATCACAATCGTGATTTAATAAGAAAAAACACAGATGTAATGCTGTTCTAATGTTAAAAATATGACATGATTGGTTCCGTAATGACGCGGGAAGTTCGCCGAGGTCACAAAAGGTCATTTACCGCTACATTATCATGTGAGAGGCGTGCTTCAGCAAGCTCAGCGTTAACAGACTAAACAAATGGCTCTAACCCAAACCCGTAACCTGGACGCAGCATCGACCTGTGCGTCATGACGACCACTCGCTATACTGCGTATCGCGTGTCGGCCTCGGCACCATGCCGTCACCCCAGCTGCTTCCTCTTACGGCTGATGCAGAGCAGGTGGAGACGCGAGCGAGCGAGCGAGCGAGCGGCTGGCGGCCAGATATCGACCCATCAATCATTGTACTGTAGCCACTCTTAATCTCATTCTTGTAAATACATGGCATGTACCAGTGTACTGCCCAGTGTACACACTTAAAAATACCAGACAAGGGTTTGACTTCCCATATCCTGTAATTTCTGATACTCGTTCCCTGATAGAAACCATTTCTGTTTCCTGCACATCAGAATGTGTCATATTAATATAAATCATCCAATTTGATGCACTTGACTCGACTGCATAAATGGTGATTGGTTTATTTTGTCTCTCTTTTTTCTTTTTTTTGTTTAACCCCTCGAAAATAAAGCCGCCTTGCCTCAAATCCAATCACCGCCACTCACTGCGGTCTGATCTCATTGCCACTTGTACTTTTGAAAAATCGGTGTCAAGTGAAACCATTACATGCATCTGGACGCGGACTGTGGCAGACCTCAGAATACTCTTCCATATTTCAGATGGATGGAAGCTTTCCACATGTATATTAGCTATAATTTCCTTCTCTTGCAGCCCCGCCTGCATGATCCATTTTTTTTTTTAACCCACAAATTTGGACAAATTAGGAGTCAGCTCAATCTTTTGATTAGGTGCTGTTGTGATAGTGGATATCCGTGAAGGACGATGATTGATTGACTCCTCTGATGCGTTTGTGGGAATCCAAATAGTCTCCGTTTCCACCGGTGATGTCACGACGCTGAAAACCAGGTGCAGAGGCCCGCCGTAATGCAACGCACGCTTTACAGCTAGTCAACACAGCCCGGACCCGGATCCGCGGAGTCCACTTATGATCCTTCGGCGTTCCTTAACAGCGTTAACTTAAATTCCTGGACATCATGTGTTTCAAATTCAGACAGGCTCCCATTTCAATCATCTAATTGCGCCTGCACCTCTCATTGAGGATTTTGGTTCCTCTATTTATGAAAATAATGGGCCGTCAAGTGTTCAAAATTTTCGAAATGGAGCAACGGAGCCCGGGGCAGCTCCGACCTCCACCCTTCACACGCACGTGTTGCCGCGATTCTTTGATGATTTTCCACAGCTATTGTAGCATCCCGCACAGGAACTCAGAAAATAAAAACATCAGCTAATACAGGCAGCGTTCTGTTTTTTTTTTTTACTCGCTGCCTCTGTCATGTTAAGATCCTGTTTCGAAGTTTCAGGTTGCTGTTTTGAATTCAAATGAAGCTACACAGAACCGTATAATCCCAATTCTACAAAACATACATTTTTTTCTAGCAAATTCCTAGGAAGTAGAAGCAGAAGTTGGCTCCTCGAGGATTATACCTTTAATAAAACACTCGTGCTTGGAGCTTAACGTTACTTTATTTTACTACTCGTAACCTTTTTCTCCGTATTAGTTATAGCGGCAGTAATGAGTATTGGCGTTTTTACTTGTGTACTGTATTTCTCCAGAGATAAGCAGCAGGTGGGGACGAGCGGCGGCCTGGGAGGAAGTTGAGTGGGAACAGCTGTCTCCTTTCTTTCTTCCAAAACCTCACGGATCCATATTACAACACGGTCTGGAATCTGGTTTGGAGCTCACGCCTCCCCATCCCTATTGTTATCTCCGTTCATGGCTGTCAGGGGGGCTGTTTACCGACGGCGCGGTGTCGCCACGTCTGGACTCCATAAGGCAGGCCTGCGAGGCAGAAATGCGTAACTGTACCCCCCCCACACACACACACACTCACACCCAATCCCACCCCTCGCTAAGGCCCCATCAATCAAACGTCAGACCTGCCAACCCTCTGATGGGATAAATGATTCCAAATCTGACTAAAGCCGTTGCTTCGGCACTGGGGTATAAATCCCGGTCTTTAATTTAATAATGTAAGGTCAGCGGGTGGAGGCACCTGAGCTGTGATTGGTCAGGGTGAAAAAAAATAAAAAGTCTGAGTCCTTGGTTACTATTTTTCTCTTAACCAGCCCTGGGGAGGGGGGGGTACCAATCCACCTGCATCTCTAATTCAGCGCAGTCAGTGATGCCTGAGCAGCCGCCCCCCCTCTTTCTCTGTATCGCTTCCCCTTATTCTGTCAGCCACCGAAGGTTCACAGGGTTATTTCTCTGTTTTACAGACTCCTGATTCATCTCATCTTTAAATCGCGGTGTCGGCGGGTGGGGGGCTGGTGGGGGCGGCGTCGGGGAAAACAGGAATGATGGGTTGAGTCGGGGGCTTTTATTCGATTTAAGAGCCGTAATACTTCTTGCAGGCTCAGATCTGGTTTCTCTCCTTGGCTGGTTTCAATTCGGTGGCCAGTAATCACCATTCCTGAGGAGTTTCCTCTTTATGTCCCTGCCTGTCCTCTTCCCTTCAGCCGGCAGCAGCAGGTAATCTCATGGAGAGGGGAAAAAAAAAAAAAGCTCCTGAACTGGTCTGGTTCATTCTGATTGCCGGCGAAACATGTTGATGGAGAAGAAACAAAGGAAGCTTTTGTTTTCCTATTCAATGGTTGAACAGTGTTAAGTTTCTTAATGAAGTCGTGAGGATCCTAATAAGAGGCTCAATTAAAAGTTAACAAGTGAATGGCACAGGAAAGGTGGTCAGCTTTTGTCTACTGCTGCCCTGACAGTAGTAATCAATGCTTAGTTAAAACTCTCCCATGTGGTCGGGGTTTGGTACACGTGCGGCTTTATAAATCACAGTCTCGGGGAGCGTTTTCTGTAATGGAAACACATGTAGTTTTCCCCTCTGATGGTCAGGTGTGGGGCAGCGGTCCTTTATTTAGCGGTGTTTTGCACGGAGAGCAGCTTTACTTGTGAGGAACGTCCCGTCCTCGTGGTATCCCTGGGATTTGTGCACGGCGCTTGCCGCGCGTCGTTACGAGTCGAAAACGATGACAAAACACAGCAGCGGACTCTCGAGGTATTTTGATCCTTCCTTTTTTCTTCTCAGAAAAAACAATTTCCTCATCAGTGTTTTTTTTTTTTTTTTCTTCTTTTTTTATGGCGCCCTCTCGGGTTTGGGGTCGGCGTCTGAGTCGGTGGTTTTGTCTGCTTTGTGTATGCTTTATTAAACCTTCCTGAAAATGTAGGATTTAGAAGCGCACCGTAAAACCTCCCATGAGGTCTGCTCGGGCCTTTTAAGACGGGACCGCTGGATGAGTGATGAAAATTCTCCTCTGATCACCGGTCACTTGTCCATCCTTCAACGGGAACTCCCAATCTTAGACCCTTTCATCGCTCTGTGGGAAGTCACCCGAGCATCTCGGGTACAGACGGGCCTGTGTGAGTCCTCTTGTGCGGCGGACACACTCGTGGGTGGTTAAGAGGGAACCCGACGGGTCATTGCTCTCTCAGCTGTTGTCCTCTTGTTTTTAATTTGGACATCATGGCAAGGATGACCTCATCTCCCTTGACTTCTTCCAGGTCGCCGGGCCGCGCCGAGCGCCTCTATCCTTTCATTTATACACAAGAGTTCCTACAGTGCACAAACATCCAGATGCCTGCGGCGTGACCCTTGACGAGTGGCCACTTAACACGCCACACAACGCTGCTATTTTGACTGGAGGAAATGATCACAGAGGACTGTAACGTGACTCCCCGTTGTGCCAGTCACTCCCAAAAAACACAAACAATAGAACAGTGTTAAAAAAAAAAAAAAAAAAAAAAGTTGGTAATAATTGCGGCATTGTTGCAGAAACAGGGAAGAAAGGCAATCGAGCATGTACAGTAGGTAAAATGGTTTCCTGTGGGCCGTGGAAGTAGGGAGGTGATGCACTTAGCGGAGATAATAATGTAGTGCTGTGGCTGCTTTTCTGCACACACAGGGGAAAGAGGAAAAAAAAAAAGTCAGTCGGTAAATGAGAGAGAAAAACAGGCATTTCTCCTCACACCCACACTTTACTACCCTAGACATATCTCACTTTGCCTATTTGGTCGCAGCCATGCATCACACGCATCGCATGCATCACAACACTCAAGAAAAAGCCACCATTGTTTTGTGGGGGCTGACTGGAATGACCTAAGTGGTATCCAGTGGTTAACCCCAGTCCTTTTTTTTTTTTTTTTTTCGGCTATGATGGAAATCGAGGAAATGTCGACAAACAGACCCGTTCCACAATAAAGGCCAGAAACTATGCAGCTAGGCTGTTGGGAGACTCGAGTTTGTGAAATGTGAACAATATAGTACCTTATAAAGTTGCCTGAGGCTATCTTTAAATACCTTGTGCCAACAAAATCAATCACCACTTGCTAGCTTTATATTTATCTTTCCATAGTGCATTTAGAAACATGTCACCAAGGATAGCTATTAAGATATCCTGCAGAAACAAACAGTAAAACATACTTATAGTTTTTTCTACTTTTTTCAAGGTTGGATTTCATTCACTTAGGTCAAACAGTGCAATTTGAACTCCGATCCACTATATGAGCCATAGCGTTCCTCATAAAATCTAAATGCGACCCGTCCAGGAGCTCGCACCCACAAGGTCTTGACAAACTCAGTTAGGCTTTAAATATGACAGCAGTGTTACTTACCCGAGCCACGGCCGAAAAATTGAAATGAGCGCTGTAAAAATAAGGATAGACCAGGTGTCATCCTTTGGAGCCTGAGTCCATTTTTCACCGTCACTGTTGGGGAATCCCAGGACAGAAACTAGTTAAAATGTCAAGGGCCAACGTACGCTATGAGGCCCATTAGTGGCTCGGTGCAGGCATCTACTGTCTCGTGTATAAGGTTCTGTGTGTGGTTATTTATGCAAGACACAACCAAAGGATAGGTTTCAAAGGCTTTCCCCTGGTGGACTTATGTGTTTCTGAGTTTTTCAGAGAGAATATAGTATGGTTGTATGGGATGGTGGATATTAGAATACTGTGCACACTTGAAATAGACTAGATATTATCAAACTTGTTTCATGGCGTTCAAAGTAAATTAACCAAGGATGTTTGATTTTAACCGTAATCAGAACACTTACCATTATGTTAGAAAGTAATATTTAGGTGAAATGTCCTGTTATGCTTATCAGGGCCCTGCTTTTTTGAGGTTACGAGAACAAACATGTAATCCATGAGGAAAAAAGTCGGAATATCAGATTAACCACAATCACAGACAGCCTTGCAGTCAAACAATTCCAGACAATATCCTCTTTTACCTCCTTTATTTATTTATATATATATATATATATATATATATATATATATATATATATATATATATATATATATATATATATATATATATATATATATATATATATATATATATATATATATATATATATATATGTAAAAAGCAATTTGTTCTGAATCTGTGTGGTTCTTCAGAATAGACACAATTGTTTGCACATTTCAAAGTCCTGATACTCATAACAATCTGGTGCTGGTGTTGCCAAAAGATTAAGTATTTATTAAGTAGACATAACTAATGTTGAGGGGTTTATTTGGTTTGGGCCTCGTTCAACCTTTTTAATCTGCAGCTATTCTCCAGAGTGGACACCCAGACACCGTAGATGTGTGTGTAGGAGTTCTGTTTATACAAATTTCTGGCATCTAGTACATATGTGCAGCATGTCTGTGTTTGGTTGTGACCGGCGTGGAGAAGCGACGAGTGTGTGCTCTCACAAAAAAAAAAAAAAAATTGGACGTACACGGGCCCCCGCGCACTCTTGGGTGTGGAAAGTACACCGCTAGCTTCGGGGGTCTGTCTAACTGCTGGGACGCATTCACTTTCAGCCCCCCCATCACCGACTCCCCAACAGGACATTCAGGCAGTCTGCGGTCTCCAGCACGGATTAGTGTGAGGAACTCTATCCACCCACCTTTTCCATACTGTGTCCTACCAAGACATGCAAGGAATCGTTCAGTTCCTTCCCTTTTTGTCGGGGGGCTCTGTGCGTACGTATCCATATGTATTTCCACACCATACCACCTCGGGTCTTTTTTTATCCTCGGCTACCCACAAAATTTGAAAAAGACAGGGCTTGATCCAAGCCCCGTCTCTGGATATGCTCAGTTTTGATGGAGACCAGGACCTTGTTGCTTGGGGTAAAAGTTAGCACGTTAGCCATCAGGGGAACGGCGTCTGTATACACGCTTTGAGACACACCGCACCCCAGAGACGGGAACTTAACCTGGGTTTCCTGCACGGAGCAGAATATCTGCTCTGGGAATGATAACGGAGAACTGCCGCAGGACCACATTTGAAGACTTTATTGAGCTGCGGAGGGTTGAATGATGGGAGCATGTACTCCCAAGTACATATGTTAAACGCTGTGGGATAGAAATGTCAGCCAAACCCCGGGTTAGCTGTTCTGAACATTGTATATTATGAATAAATGATGCATTGTGCTTGTCTGAGGTAAAAAAAAACAAAAAAAACGTTGGAATTGAATCGCAAAATTGTTCTTCCATCTGAAAAACAAATTATCTAAATAATAATTTGTAATCAGTCCTTACTAAATTATGATGTGGTCCATCAAGTTATCTGATTGTAAAGCTTATTTAGGTGATTTATTAGGATTTTATGACACACACATTGCAACCTAAAACTTGACCAGGCAGTGAGCGGTGTGTAAGAGAGACACAAAAGTCGAATCACACATCAGCTTGTCAGGGGAAAAAACGGCCCATTGGGGACATGAGAAAATGTCTGTTTTCCTGACACTAATCAATCTACAGTCCTAAGTTCGGAATAATATTTTGAAATACAACTTGCTATTCAGGAAACGGCTAACAGGCATCTCTCAGTCGGTCCTGCCGGGCTGTTAGATTTGTAGAAGTCATTTATCAGGGGCTCCGATCTCGCCTCAAAAACCTCAGTGTATAGAAGCACACACGGGCAGCCTCTCAGAGGTACGCGTACAGCCAGAACCCAGCGGAGACGGACGTACTGTCGGCTGCAGCAGATAAACACGCTCTACGGGTTAATGCTGCCTGGGATTCAGACACTTTTCGCCGCGGAAGACGGAACGACTTCAGGGATGGTGTCGATTGGTTTCTCCTCAGGTTTTTCTCCTTCCGATGCTACCGCGACAGTAATGCACAGCACAGCAAACACACTCGATGTGGACAATGCCTTCACGTCGTTATCTTCTTTATTTCATCTACTTAGGCGTCGATGACTGAGACTTGTAATTGTGTCCCTCATAATAACACCGGTGTCACACAAAATATCAGGCAGGTCAGTGTTTCCCAGACCTACTGAGGTTTACCTTAGTGCTAAATGCATTGTAAGAAGCTAATGTTTCACTTAGGATCCTCTTCGCCTTAGTTACACCTTAACTGTGCTTTATTATAATAATATGATGCATTTCAAGTTGATAGTCCAATACAGTGCATATCTTTTAGCCTACATCTGCATGCACATTTGACATGAATTAGTTTAATAAAGTCTGATCTTTATGATCTGATCTGAGCTATATTTTTGTGTGCGGCGCATGTGAGTAATATACAGAGACTTGACTTTAACTGCATAGGCCGCATGACTCGTATAGTTGGCGAGACTCGCTTCGGCTAAGTATTGCTCAGAAACCGTCATATGACGTTAAGGAGCGTCGTAACTGTGAAATACAGCCCAGGAAGCTAATAAGACATGTATATTGAACATTAAAACGTTGTTCCCTGTTGTTGATTATCCATTTGCTTTTCATTAGAACCGTCTGTGTAATATTACTATTTAAATGTACACCAGTGAGTGTGCCAAACAGTAGGTTTCATGTTTTGTGTGTGTGTGTGTGTGTGTGTGTGTGTGTGTGTGTGTGTGTGTCCGGCTCTGCCAGGAGTCTGATAATAGCATATGACTTGAAAGGTTAAAGGAGCGTACGTAACTATTTTTTAAGTTTAATCATGCACACTAACCCTTTGATGGAGTCCTCCCTTTTCGACTGCAAAGCTTTCCTCTTCATTGCCTAAAATGGAACAGCTCACAAATCAAGTGTGGCAGATAATTCTTTCCCTCTCATGAAGGGGAAGGTGCACATTAATTAGCTCGTATTTATTTAGCTGGAAACCTTTATAATTCCACAAGAGAGGAAAAAAAACCCTTTGGGGAAGTACATACACACTAGATAACTGCCCCTTTCTATATTAGAGCCTGTGTTTTGTTAAATGCTTAGGAGGAGAATGTTCAGCACATGGTACATATATACCCTGTCAGGCAAAAATGATAAGTTGCGTGTTTTATGTGCAAAAGTGTGTGTTCATGGGTAGGATTATCAACAAGGGTCAGGACCATATAAAATAATGAACCTAGCCACTGTCAGGCTTCAAGTTTTGGGCATTTTGACTGTCGTCATCTTGTTGTTTTTGGAGGTAGAAGAGGATATATTTGGAGAGTGCGGAGCTGAGAAGGAGCGGTGCCTACCAGACAATTAGCAACCTGTCGTAATTTCAAGCCTTGATTCAATTTAAATGAGTGAGTGCTATAAAAATCTATTCGCATTGTTTTCTAAAGAGACCAGGATGTAAATATTTCAACATGAGGCTTGACTCACTTTCGGAGCCAACTCCAAGTGGCCGTTAGAGGAACTGCAGTTCTTGTTAGTTTTTTTTTTTGGACCAGTTTAAAGTTTCCACCCAAGCTCGGTCAAGACACTTTATATGATATTGTTTTTAGCACTCAATAACTCCAGCCCGCGACTGAAATATTGAAGCCTCCGCTCGAGTCTGAAAACATCAACAATTTGGTGTGAAGAAATTCAAGGATTTGTGGCGAAATGAGGAAATCCAAGAGGAAAGACAAACGCGGTTCAGTTTTATTGAAGAGGAAACATTGTGCTGGGAGATGAAGACGGAGATAAGGGACACACACACACAAATCGTCCCCCACTCCGTGGTTAACAAAGTGATGATATGTCTGAATGAGACGGCGGTTCTCCGGAGAAGGATTACACTGCAGCTCATCACTCTTTCGATGTGCGGCGACTGGGAAAGAACGGCCAGGCGGGAGCAACATTTCATCAAACTTCAGGTTGGAGTGGAATGTTGGGCTGGGACAAAGTGCAGGCAGGTTAACTGCACAAAAATAGGATAACACATAATACTTCTAAACACACTGTATGTTTTAATAACCAGGCATACGCCGGCGTGGAATGTCACCAGCAGCGTGTCAGAAGAAGGAAACTGGACTTTTGGAAGCAATCAACCCAAGATGACGTTCGTCTCATGCAGAAATATTGTAGTCGCAGGTTTTAACTGACAAGGGGAGTGCTCTGTGTTGTTTTTCGCCAAAGCCAAAGACTCGAATGTAATTCATCTCGGAGTTGAGGAGTAATTTCTTCAAGAGCTCACATATGTATCTCCCAGAGCTATTTGAATTCCTGGAGACCACCGTGCAAATCATCCCTCGGTTTTAATCAAAACGTCCCAACGCTGGATCCAGTGCGTCGGCTCCAGTGGCTAAAAAAAAAAAAAAAAACAATCGCGGGGGCCTCTTCCACAGATCAGTCAGTGAGGGCATGTATCATCATCTGCTGCAGCGCTGGGGTCCAGAGAAGTGCTACTGTAAAAAATGTATGAAAGTGAAAACACAAAAGCCCAAAACTACACAGAAAAGGTGTGTGGTTTGGGAGTCATTGGTGTTTTACTGCTTGTATCTTAATTAGGATGAGATTTCAGCAGGGTGACATGGTGAATTAACAGTTTGTCTCTGTACCAGGCCACCCTTTCTATTTTCATACAGTTAAGAATCTCCTGCACTTTCCTGCAAAATGAATGAAAATCTGATTTTGATCATAAAGTCATGACAAAAAGATAAATTCGCTGACATAAATACCAAAACGGGAAACTAACGCTGTGTTATTCCGAACAGACATAAACAGGGCTGAAGGGATAAGAGGAGGATGTGAAGTGGCAGGTGTAAGACTTCTCATTATAGCGGCTCTCCATCACTCGCACTCGCCGCCAACTCGGGAATTATAACAGAGAGTGGCTCCGCGTTTCTGGCCTGTCGGCTGCAGGCTGCTGAGATATAACCTGTGAGGCTGAGTCTAAACAACGCAATCAGCCTTGTTTTATTGACTCGCACCTCTTTTGATCGCACTCTGTCTTAAGTAATAACGTCAGGAAGTAAAAAAAGAAAAAAAAGGGGGTATCTGAATTCCTTCCTTCCTGTGCTCTGTCCCGTCTTTAATAACATTTACATCTGCCATAGCGGCCAAGCTCTGCCCATCCAGACTCTCGTTTAGGGACAGAAGCGAGGCCCCCTTCTGTTTCTCCTGCGTTGGCTTGAATCTTACAGACCGCAGCCTTCAACCGAAGTGACAGCTTGTGTAAGCTCAGCCGGGGCCTTGCGAGGCGATTTAGATAAAACCAGAGAGCCAGAGCGACGCACGGACAGGCAGAAAATGGGTTTTTTATTACTATGAAAACCGTGAATGTACAATTTAATCTGGCTGCAAAACGTATATGCAGGAAAAAAAAAATGCAAAACCTCAAAAATAAATCGGTGTTTTCCATTAAGGCAGTTTGATACCGTAGGTAAACACAGGCCGTGACCAGAGCCTGTACATTAGTTTCTGCTGGGAGCTTCAACCCACTGTCTGTACAGTAAATCTTAAAAGGATGAGAGCCGTGCTGTGAGGAAGCACCTGGTATCCATTTAGAGCACATTCTATTGTGTTTGTGCAATGCAGCACAAAGGAGGAGGAGGAGGAGGTGTTCGTGGTCGGTGGAAGATTTGGCCAAAAACGCTGGTGTCATGATCGCGAGCGTACAGGGACAATTAGGTAATTGGGAACATGAGGAAATAAAAAAATGTAATGCAGTGAGGCGAGAAGGTTACTTTTTTTCTTTTTTTTTTTCGGTTGATGGCAACTTGTCTTCGGGTTCTCCCGCTAGAAGGGTGATCAAGACAATTTCCAAAGATGTTGTCATCTTGGGAAACGGTGCTGTGTTTCAGACAGGGCAAACACACACACACACGCACAATACATGCAATCATTCATGTACATTCATTACCCTTGAGCTCTGAACTCACATCCTTCCCTGGGTAATATCGTATCCTTCGCCGAGACGTCTTTACTGGAAATGTATCTCCTCGTCTTGTGTATCCAAGGAATCCGCTTATCTGATGTTAACTTCCTGAGATCTTGCCTGTAAACAGACCTGAGGTCCGCCGTTCCCGTCTAAAAAAAAAAAACAGCGGGTCTCACGGGTGACTGAGAGAGGAAACTGAAAAGGAAAGGAGGGAAGATGCGGCGGAAAGGAAGCGAGAGAGAGAGAGAGAGGCGTGGAGGGAGGAGATGAGATGAAGTCAATGTACAGTCGGAGTGGAATGAGAAAACGATTCTGTACAGACAGAATGTGCGTTTCCTGACGATTCACCAACTACCAAACAGCAACAATAAGAAATACACATAACGCGTCCTATCTGTCGGCCTCTCCTTCCTCTTTATTCTTCATCCTCTTATTCTCCGCTGATGGGCTC
The DNA here is from genome assembly GCA_036785175.1 of Eupleurogrammus muticus. Lineage (NCBI taxonomy): Eukaryota > Metazoa > Chordata > Actinopteri > Scombriformes > Trichiuridae > Eupleurogrammus > Eupleurogrammus muticus. The sequence goes on along the minus strand of JAYKQN010000006.1, from coordinate 17,360,643 downwards.
CTCCAACTGCGGTTAATGCTATTAAAGCTCCGGCCGTGGCTGCCGTTCCAACTAAAATAAAACAACGGTGCTTCCCAGGCCGGCGGAGATCTTCCAGCTGGACCTGGGGTAACCCGAGCCTCCGCAGCTCTGTCGCAGTTTTTCCGGCACATGTTACATTCACTTCTCAGATCTCCTGCAGAACCCCCCGTCGAAGCGCAACGCAGAGATGCTAATGTCCAATGAGATAACCGCTTTATGCGGCTGAGTCCATTCGGTCCTGACGTCTTATTTATTATTTCCCGAGTGGATATTTACCGGCTTGAATAGTGAGCTTGTGACTGTAGTTTTTTTTTTTTCTTTCTCAAAATTGACTTGAGAAGAGAAATCTGTGACGTTCCCCCCAGAAACCGCTATGATGCCCTTTAGCAACAAGAGACGAATGATTGTAGTGGGCGGTTCTCAATTACAGAAAACACATAATGTGGTGCATTTAAAGCAGGCTGTTTCTTAAGGGGAAATTTAATTCATTTACCTTTTTAGCTATGTTGTTTTATATTATCAGTCGTCAGTATTAATTTTTATTTATATAATTTTATTTTTATTTTTGTCCAGTCCATGAAAACTGGCAGGTTCATGGGAAGACTACAGCGGTAGTAACAGTATTGTTTGGAAACTCCGCTTCACTCTCGGCCACAGAAACTACATTTTTTTTTGTGTGAATATCATTCCAAACATATCAGCAGTTTTCCAGACTAAAAGAAGCATACAAGGATCGTGACTGACTTATCTCTGACTCTTCTGTCCGCAGCCTCTTCCAAAACCATCACTGATCACCGTTGCAAAAAATATTGTTTTTTTTTTCTTCTATTTTTTCAAGAAATGCGCATACATCAGCTGTGTAGTTTATCAAACCATGGCTCTATCGGGAGGACAATCTCACAACTGTGAACTGAAGGCAGAGAAGCTGCAAATTGTCTTTCGTGCAAATGTAGACGGTCAGATCTTTACTGAGATGTTGTGCGTGCATGCACACACAAACAAGCACATAAACTTGGAAAGCTCAGGTCTATCCAGTGGATTTGAAGTCACACCTCATCATGGCGTGTGCGCAGAGCTGATCGCAGGAAGCCCTGCGGCCGCTAACGCTGCAAGACAGCTCGCTGAAGTACGTGGTCAGCTCTCCTGGCCCGGGCCGTGTTCAGCACTAACAAGCTCGCTCATGTACGGTAATCAACTCACAGCAAAGTGAAAATGTACTGTAAGCGGCGTCTCACACACACACACACACACACACACAAACAGGCGGAACATACAGACAGTCTGCAGTAGCTCAGCACACACATGCAGACAGTCCCCGGCACTTGTCCGGCGCTGTTCCAGCAGAGAAACAGAATAGCTTTAATCGTGGGAGAGCGAGCGGTGAATGGCCAGTTGATTTCAGCATGTGTGTTCATTTCCTGACCATCAATCCCACAGTCCATTTGGCTCAGCACACACCGGTGATGCTAACCATGCAATTGGAGGAAACCCAGTATCCCCTTTTTTTTTTTTTTTTTTTTTTTTTTTAACACAATTACCATTCAAGGAGGAATTACAAAGAAAAGCCAATGATTAGCTGTCATGCTATTTGAAAGGCCACAAACACACCGGTTATTGTTCCCCCCGCTAGGAACTGAAGCGAATGTGTATTTAGCCTCGTTTTGTTTGGATGAAAACTTCCGCAGTGAAATTTCGCTCGTTTTTTTTTTTTTTTCGGAGTTCACTTCAAACACTGGAATCAATTTAAGAAACCCCAAACTGGACTCGACGATGGACCTAATGTTCTTATTGAAAATGCCAACACAATTGTTCAGTAGATAAAGAAATTTTAATTAACATTTTAGCAAAACTCGCTTTGTTTCTATTCCATGTCATGCTCGGCTTTCATTGTTCTCACACATGCAAAAGAGACGAACGCGTAATCTTTGAAAGGCCCAAAAAAAACATTAAAAAGTCCTTTTGAAGTATTTGTTTTCATGCTGCTGCAACAGAAGCCCATTTTATGTAAATTAATTTCATTATAAAGACTTCTCAGAGTATGTCCTTTTTATTTCTGTGAAATGGTAAAGACTAAGAACAATGCATCAATGCCATCAACAAACAAGCGATTTAATGTTCTACCTGCAGCAGCCGTTCAGACGTATTATCTGGAGGGAATGTGGCAGGAGCAACACATCAATAAAGGCTTATTTCCTTAATTTACACAGTCATTCGCCGTCAATAACAGCGTATTTTAGCCATGGATAGATTCACCTTGAGGGATTCACTGTAATGAGAAGAGATAGGAACCGGTAGGGAGGGGTGGCTTTATATATATACATATATATTCTAAATTATATTTGCTTTTAAAGGAGAGACAATTGTGTTGGTCACAAATAAAGATGCAAGATTAATTGTCAACTGTTACAGGGTGTGTTTACAGATGTCTGGGAGATATGCATAGCAGCATATAAAGCAGCATCAGACCACATGCAGGCACTTCTTTTGAGTGATTTTGATATTGATTGTACAAAAAAATACAAAAAAAACCCAGATTATCCCCAAGAAACCAGGACAAAATTGAGACATGTATTAACACTTCTTCTTTCTTTTAGCAGTTTAGCGCATCTGAAAAATATCCCATTCCTGTGGGTTGGAGAGATCACAATATTGTGACAATAACTGAAAACACCAGAACTCTCAAGGAACCACCGCGCACTGCCGTCAATATTAGTTTAAAAAAAAACTTCAACAATGCAGATTTTCAAAAGGGGTTCAGCTGCGTTTGCTTGGGAATTGGCGCATCTTGAGGATTGTTCGGAACATGCCACCGAATGTTTCACTCAACTCTTAACAGGTGACGAAGCATCATGATGCTCCAGTAAGGAAATAATTGTTAAAGCACATCAGGCCCCCCCTGGGGGCAGATAATAAGTTAAGCAATGCTGTTGCATCAAATTCAAAACTGGATTCAGATTGGCAGAAATCTAAAAAATCCTCCATAATTTTGCACTTAAATAAAACCACAACAAGAAGGTTTTAAAATCTGCAGGAATGCATTCAGAGATGGTAGAAATGATTCAGAGAATACAGGAAACATTAAGAGGGAGCGGAGTCAAAACAGCTGGTTGGGACGTCTGTCTCAGCTCCTCCATCTAACGGTGACGTCCACGGGCTCGTGCTAACAGAAGAAAATGCTGTAGCAAACCGTTTTACAAATTATGCTGTTACTAAAATGAACATGTTGAGAGAAAAGTTTAAACACTCAGGCTTTATGAAAACCATTGTGCAGTCTATTGACATAATATCATGAATGGAAATCAGTTGCCTGGAATCTACAGTATATACAAAATAAAATAGAATTTAATAAAACCCATTTCAAAAACAAAAGATTTGTTTATTTAATACTGGTTTTGGTGGCCTTTCACAGGCATCATTTACTATAACCTCCGGGTTAAACCTTATTAATTTTATAGACTGAGGCAAGCCCATGGCCATAGTTGTAATAATTGCAGGGCAGGGTTTACAGCAAAAAAAAGGAATTAGAAGGGGGGAGAGATTAAAGCAGTGATGGATGGATATCATGAATTTTGGAGGAAATTGGTACATTTTGATGATAGCTGGGGCTTTTTTTTATGCTGAAAAATTAATCATCAGCCCCTTTTACGCAGCCTGTTATTCCGCCGACATGCTCAAAGAGAGATTGAGCTGAGTTATGGGAGCTGTATAAAACGAGTGGTGACTCCCACCGCTTGAGGCTCGGGCCAATGCAGAAGCACCTTAAAGTGCAAGAAATCCGCTGGCTCTGAAAATCCAATGACTCCAATTGACTCGTATTAAAAAAAAAAGAAATCTTTCTCTCTAGAATTACAAAGTCAAAACTTCTTCCAGTTAATCATTATAGTCTCCATCACTGAATGGAGGTGTGTTTTGTAATTTAGTGTACACACTAATAGTGTTGCTTTGGTCACAGGGCATGCTTCCATACCAAGGCCCTGGCATCTAACAGAAGAGATGGCTCTGGGTGATTGTTTGGCTACAAACAAGGGAAAATCTGTTCATAATATTAGCTGTGTGTCGTGCTGCTGCATGTCACCCCCGTTGTGAGCTGTGTCTTCCAGGACGATCATATCCCAGTCCTTTGGCACGTTGGAGATGACCCATTGGCTCCGGCGAGGAGAGAGGAACTGATGTCAGCCATATGCCGAGATGTCCTCGATTAGCCAGATGCTATATGATCCCACTGAGCCTTTGATTGTGATTTTTCAGAAACGATGTCAGTGGTGCACCAGAGCCCAGATACTGGGCCGGTGTCATCACTTGGAACTGTGCTGGCGTAACGACCTGGAGTTGGACGAGATGGTGATCTAAGACCAAGTCATAGAAACAGGAAATATCTGTCAGAGGGAAGTCCTTCTGTTGTTGGTTTTAACTAAACCCTGCAGCCTGCATGTTGTTTTTGTCATTTATTAATGTTAAATATTATTTCACTGTATGATTTAAGTGTTTTTGGCTTATTTTCATTTGAATGTATGGATTGAGTTTCTTGAAGCCAACAAACGGCTTATTTGTTGGTCATATGTTGCTGTTGTTGTACATGTAAACGCATAGGATAGTGAGAAACGAAATTTCGATTCCTTTGTATGTCAAGTACATGTGAAGAAATTGACAAAATTGACTTTGACTTTGATATCACATAATCTATTAGCTCACTTATCATAACATTTTAATGTTCAATTTTGTGGAGACATGGTTGGCTACCGACACTCAATGCAGGTGTAATCCACATTTGAACGTAGCTGCCGAACAAAAATGGTTTAAGTGTCGTCAGGTAATCTCAGCCTTCACTCTCTTATAGATCTAATTATTTAAACTTTTCTACAATGTGCAATCCAGAGGTGCGTCTCTGGCATTTAGTCACAGAAATCTGTGATGCAGCTGGTTGTAGGGTAGAATAAAAGAAAGCTCTGGGTAATTTGATATGCTGAGTTAAACTCTGCTTATATGCTCCTGTTTTCTGTTATTCTCTCTCTCTCTCTCTCTCTCTCTCTCTACATATATATATATCTCCCCATGTTTTTACATTGTCTTCAGGCCTTGTATTTCCTATGCAAAGCACTTTAAATTGCCTGATTGTTGAAGTAGGCTCCACAAATAAACTTTCCCTGGTCATCTCACCACGTTGATTATCCTCGGCTTCTTTTCAACTTTTAAAAGGCTGAAAATGACACCTTTTGGCTTCCCTCCCCGCGGCCTCATTAAAGCGGTGTTTTTGCAGTTGCCTCTGTTCAGGAACTAATGACAGTTGAGTTTATTGAAGCGAAGCCGAGCAAATAAACATCTAAAATATCAGAACATCCAGCGGCAGGTCAGTTAATAAACGCCACGGCTGCATGGGAATATGTTCTCTCCTGTTCTCCCTGGCCATCTCCCCCCCTTCAGCTGCTAATCAAGTCGTCCTCTATTTATCTCCAACCATCTCATCCACCTGGTATTAACTATGAGCCACTCCAGCCTTATCTGTAATTAACATAACTCATGTGCTGGGAGTTCACGGTGTGTTTACACTGTGGCTTTAGGAGCTTGGTTAAGGAAAGTATGTGTAAGACAAGTATTTATCTGTTGCTGTTCATACGCTGGCCGCCGTCCAAACCGAGGTTAGCTGGGACAGTCGGACCACAGGGGGAATAGGGAAGGGATCCTTCTTCTTCTCTGAAAGTCTGCTTCAGATACCGAGCTTTTAGTCACACTAGCACTGACAAAGAGATTCACAGGGGCTTCCCAGTGCCACTACGCACTGAAAGAAGGGGGAGCTCGAGTTCTGGTGTTTTTAAACCACTGAACTCGTTCCTGTAACCTTGTCTTCTGTTCTGTCGAACCCATATTTAAGAGCCTTCTACCTTTAAAAAGCATCTGACCTGAAGCTAAGGTAACCGGTACATTCAATCTAAACTATTCCTTATGTTCGTTGGCTTCAATTTGCACTGTTTGTCATGGAGTTTTTTTAGCCATTTCACCCCCATAAGAACCCAGATCCATTTATCCTCAAAAGGAAATTATGTGGGTTATACCATAGACCAAGTGGGCCACATAGAACAACCTTTTTCTTAAGGATCATACTTGTTATTTCCAAAGATCTGTACATATATGTAACATTGTGCATTAGTAGTAAACATATTATATATTAGAATGATTAGAATATGTCACTTTGGGACTTAATGAGTTAGGTTTAGACATAAAGCCTCGTAAGGAAGAGTCTGGGCAGAAACACCCACAGAAAATACGACTGTACTCCACTAATTTTCTAGTTGATAAAAGACGCTACAAGAATCTCAGAGCTACAACTCACAAGTATTTTTTTTTTATTATTGATTACAGTGCTAATTATTTCCTTAATAATTCAGAAAATCTGTGAAAATTTCCCACCCTCTTATATGATTATAAAATTGTCTTATCCTTGAATTATCCTATTGATCACCACGATAACATGCAGATTAATTTTCCGCTGATTGATTCATCGTTGTCGCTTTCCTCGTGTTAGCCAAATGATTTAATAATTGATGCTGTTGTGGGTTTTTAATTCACCGCCGTCACTGTGGGTCCTTATGGGTTAGGTCGACCCATGACACGAATAAGGAGCCAGTGCCTGCTACGACACTGCAGGGTTATATCAGACACTTATTCACTGCTTTCAATCATCATGTGGTAGTTAATGCGTTCAATCAAAACTATTGAGCAAAACCTTTTTTTCCTCTGGAACAAAAATGGCATTTCCCTAATAAGACGGCGAGTTGTCAGGTGTGTCCGCGGCTTCCTGTCCCACCGGCCACGCAAACGCCCGCTCGCTCTGATTATAATAGCTCCTGGTAGCCACAGCTATGGTTTCCAGATGCTGCCTCTAATCTCTTTTGGGGGGGGGGGGGAGGAACTAATCTAATGATAAGGGTGGGCACATAAATCGGAGCTTCGTAGCAGTTCAGTGGACGTTTTAAGACCCCCGGACCAGCTCTTGCACAAAGAATTATGATTGCTAACAACCCCCCATAATGTTATTTCTCCCTGTTAAAGGGGTTTTTATTATAGAGTAAGGAGAAGAAGACAGGTTTAGATCAGGGAGATTAGCTTTTATCAAACATGATAATGAAATAATGAAATTATTGAAAACACTGTTTTCCTCTTTGCATCAGCATATCCAGGTCCTTATTTGGAGGTTTTCTCCTCCTCTTCCAAGATATTTCTTTAGGACTCCATATGGCGCTTTTATCCATTGACAGACAGCGCAAGTTGTATGTATTTACTCATTTATTTTAGGGAATGGAGTGGAAAATAGCGATTCTGTGATAATTTAACCAGTTCAAAGGGATCAATCTGTGCGGAGAAATTCCCGAGAAATAGCATTAAATTGTCTCAATGAGCTTGATCTTTATCATGCGGCCTCTGGCCCTCGCTGCACACAATCAGCAGGCTAAAGCTCTGGAAACTCTGAGCTGGAGTTGCTCTTTTTTTAAAAATGTTTTAACCCAAACAATATCACGTCGATAAAAGTCATTCTTTTGCTTCTTTTATGTGGACTTTGAAGTCTTAAAATAGTGTTTAATTGCAACAAGGAAACGGGGAAGGATGGGGGTACTTGTATTTAAGTGCATCAGTGCGTCTACTCTGCATTCCTGTGCAGGAAGCCTGAAGCACTGCCTGGGACCAGGGGGCTCAGCGCTCAGCTGTCAAGAAGTTCCATTCATTGAGATTCTACGTGACAAACTGCGTCTTTTAATTTTCCTTTTTTTTATTTGATAAAAAAGGAAGAAAAAAAAAACAGCCCAAGTGTCACTCTCTGATACCCACCTGTCTCTCCAGGGGCTGTCGACGGAGGCAAAAAAAAAAAAAAGTCATTTAAGAATTCACAGGAGAAAAATGCCCGATATTCATTCAGCACAGACTCGGCCGTCCGGCCTGTCATACTCTCGCGTTCTCATCTTCAAGGACTCCTCCCGGGCTCTGCCAGATTTCTCTCCCCCCTCTGACTTCCGCTTGCAAAACTTTTTTTTCTTCCATTTCTCCGTCGCTGCCTCCATTTCCTCTGTCTCCCATTTGCCGTTTCTCTCAGGGTAACCGGCGCTTTTCTGCAACTGCCGAACTTTCCCTGCCTTTGGCCGTCCTCCCCGTGGAGTGGGGTTGCTCTGGCGAGATGCTAATTAGCAGGTGGTGAGGAGAGAGGCGCGGGCATCCCTTCACATAAACACAGGGAAACGCGTTGACACCAAGGCCACATGGACTATCAATACTGTGTATAGCAATCACCTGGAGGCCTGATTAATGTTTGAGTTAATCAGTGGGACAGGAAGGAATTTGGCTGTGGGTGGCTGGGTGAAAGAGAAGGAGACCAGTAATAAGATCTCAATGTGCTTGTACTGTACAAGAGTTTATATCTTTCTGCAGCAATATCAGCCTGTGTATATAACGCATGCAAATAAATGGAGCAGGATACCAATAAATCTCTCTTTAATAACCACTCAATTTCCACTCATGCATTTTGGGTCTTATTGTGCACAGATTTGTAACCAAATCCCTGTCATGAGATATGCATAACATGCTCCAAAGATTAATTGATTAGTCGCCATTAATCGCCAATTATTTTGAAAATAAATGGATTGATTTGTGCTGTTTTTAAGAAGGAAATGTCCAAATTCTGTGGCTCCAGCTTCTCAAATCTGAACATGTTTCTTTAATCTTCTATAATAGTGAACTGATGATCGTTGGGTTTTGGACTGTTGGTCTGGAAAAAAAAAAGTATTTGGGAAGCGGTGTTCAACATTTTATGCCATTTTATGAACCAAAACAACTAATCGATTAATCAGAACAATAATCGCTACATTAATTATATATTGAAATAATCATAACTTTCAGCTCTACTGGCATAGAGGTTTAGATTTAGGGTATTTTCTGCTACTTAAGCAAATTAAAAGTACAAATTTCAGTTATTTAAGATGACTGTCAAGCTGGTTAAGGTTACCATTATATCTGTTTGTATGTGAGGCCACTTCTAAATGAAAGTATTATATGTTAAGTGTTGTGTCCATACCAAATCCCTTTAAATTTAGTTCAATGTCTTTGAGCTCCAGTGTTTTATTTTTAAAGTGTGATCATTTTTTTTTATTTCAAGTCTTTGTGAATGCTTTTTTTTTAAAGATGTGACATGACAATCTGGTCTTTGATCAAAGCGCTTGAAATAATTCCCCATCTGACAGTCACAATGAAGACCACGATATGATCACAGCGGACAGAAACGACTCTTTAATGCACATGTGACTGCCAGCATGACTTGATATAAATGGAGCTTCCAAGTGTTTGGAGGGGTGGGGGGGGGTTAACGTGGCTTTAACAGTGTTGGCATGAGAACCGTAGCCTGTGGGCTCACTGGATGATAATGTATGGTGATCACTGTTAAACCCCCTCCACCCCTACCCTACAAAGGGCGCTTTCTTACCGCTTTTACTGCATTTCCTCGCCGCGGCCACAGCATGGCACTCTTCAAATTGAAATGTGACCCCTCTCCTGACAGTTCGGCGCTTTCGCCGTGACATTTTGAGCCAATTCTGAGGGATCACATGAGACTCTCACCGGCCCGTCTCGACCCCTTTCCCCGTATTTAGATTTCATGATGAAACCCATCTGTGACAAACCAATTACACATGCCTATCAGGGAAAAGGACATTGCTACAATGGGGCACAGTGGAGCGCTTTCTTTGAAATTTAGGACATGACCCTTTCCCTTCTCCTTCTTCTTTTTTTTTTATTACAGCGGCCCTCTCCAGAAGATCCCCCACTGCGTGGTTGGTCTTCCCAGTCAACACCCGGACTGACATCAGCGTAGCCATCTCATTACTCTCCGAGGGATCTGGGAGGTCAGTGCTATCAAGTGGAGTGGTGCTATGAAATAAATTGAATGTTCCACCGAGGCAAAAATGTGGAAGGTGATGGACAGAGAGGGCCCCCTGCTCAGAGCCGAAGCTCCCTCTGGCTCCCCCGGGTGCCACAGAACGGGACCTGGGCTGAGCAGCTGCATGACTAGGCTGGGGGAAAAAGGTTGCAATCAGAATTAAACATGAGCAACCTGACCGGCGCAGTGTGTTGGCCATCCGTCAGTCTGCGGCTCGGCTACCTGTGCATGTCCGATGGGCCTGTCAGGTATTGGAATAGACACACTTGGCTGCACAGAAATGGAATCAGAATTGCAGATGGGGGAAGGAAAGGGAAAAAGGAGGAAGGGAAAGAAAAAAAAAAAAAGCCAATCGATGTGCAGTGAACGCCTCCGGTATAAAGCCACAGAGGGATATGGTCTGTGTTTCTGCAGTTAGGCCAAAAACAATGTTAGGCTACAGTTACACTTGTCATTTTAAATGTGATCTGTGAGATCTTATTCTAAAAAATCCCCGCTTATGACATCAAATGACTCTAATACACCACTCGGCTTGAAAATATTTTTCAAGTATTGATTTAAAGCAGAGCTCTGGCTATTTTTTGAACATGGATCGTATTAGGAATATTCCGAAGTCCATTTTCTCAATGTTTGATGACTCAGTGTTTTGTCCAAAGAGTTTGGTTTGCAGAAATGTCTCATTATTATATTTACAGTAATTTTGGATTAACTGTACACTGGAGAACACATTTTGGCTTCATAACTGCATTGCTAAGATGATGCGATTGTCATTGTACCACATATGTGGTGCCTTGACATGACTGGAACAATATCTGTGAATCTACTTTGTTGTTTGCCTTATGTTTAAAAATAGCTTGAGGTTTTCAGAGTAGATAATGAATCACTGGCAACACTTACTATACGTAGCTACTCTATATAGCAAAGTAATTAATTGGTGCATCCAGTATCTCAGAATAGATGTAGATTGTGTCTCTATGCCTCAGCATTGCATTGCCTCACTTTTCTTTGTCAGTGACTATTGAAGAGAAATATGTGCAAAAGCCAATTCTGAACGCCCATGCTATCCACACCTGTCACTCACTCTTATAAAACCTCAGGGTTGGAGTCGTATGATAAAAGTGAAATAGAGAAGCGAATGAAAACTATAGCCTTTAGCGAGCACTTTCTTTAAAATGCAAAGCCGCCATACAGTGAAAAATATACGTCGAGAAGAAATGTTGTTCCATTTTTTATTATTTTTTTCTTCTTTGCAGCGTGTGCGTAATATGTGGTCCTGGCTCCCAGAGCTTGTAATCTATCCCATTTCACTTTCAGACACAGCGTAGGCTTTGAAATAAGCTACACACTGCAGCAATATGTGTATGTTTTCTCCATAAAGTGCCACAAATAATTCATCTAACGCTGTGCTGCAAAGAGAATAGTCAAACTTGTTTAAAATAATGCTTTTGGTGCAGTCTTGGGTTTGCTCGCAGCAGCCGGTAACACAGGAGTGCAGCAGTGGCTTGCAGGCTTGGCACAGACGTCCTGAAATGTGAGCTCAATTATATGTATTCATGTCCCCGTAAATGACATATGTTGTTAGTTATAGGGAGTAACTATTGGAAAAGTGGATGTGCATTGACAAACATTTAAGTAATTATTCGGCTGTAATGACTGGAATAAGGCATGATGCAGCAGACAAATTGTTACAAAAATGAAGGGGGGAAAAAGATGCCCAATTTGATTTTTTTTTTTATATCAAACCCAATGATAAGGTATTAAAAATTGAATCAATCTCCGAAAATTTGTCGTGGATTGCAGAAAATAGAGAAAAGAGGCTTCCAACTATTCATGTTGAACTATCCTCCAACACACTGCGGGAGAAGCAATTTGTTGGAAGAATCCACTCAGCCGCAACGGAAAGATGGTGAGCACCAAGGACTAGTCTGTAGGATTTAGCGGATTTAACATAATTATGTCATCATTAATGTATAATCCCGCGAATCTAAAAAGCTTTGTTTAGAATGAGCCCTTTGTATGTACATAGGGAAGCGGGTCCTGTGCCATTTAGCCTGTCATCCTGCAATACCCTGTTTCTACAGTAGCCCAGGACAGATAAACCAAACTCTGGCCTTGGATGTAGCCTTTAATTTTTTTTTAAATGTTGAAGTCCCTTTTAGAAAAAGGTGGGGTGAGGGCAGTTCCATTCAGTTGGTAGAAATCTTAAACTCCAAAACACTATGCCAATAAATCCAAACACTGGTTCTTTAATTGTCTCTGGCTACATTTAATCATAGAAAGTCACATTTTAATTGCTTTTTGATTATAAGAAATGTTTGTTATATAAACTACTGCAGTGCTTGTTTGAAGTATCTATACAAAAACGTAAAACCTTGCGTAGATTTTTTTTTTGTTTTTTTATGTTTGGCCAAATTAAAATGTGTTGGACTGTTACATAGTCTCAATAGAAAAAATGCACATTAGGTAAGACAGGGACATACTACATTGAGATAAGATAAGATAAAACTTTATTGATCCCACAACGGTGAAATGTGTCTGTTACTGCAGCATTACAGAATAAAGAGAAGCAAATAAAGCTGAAGATAAAAAAAACTATAAAAAAATAAAAATAAAAAACACACAACACAATGTACAAATTCACAGAATTTGTTGATCCACATACACAGTATGCATTATGGACATAGAATGGAGAGAAAATGCTAATAAATAGTAAGAAAAGAGTATGCATAAGCAAGGCATATATACATACATACATGCACGTACATACCTACATACATACACATACACACATATTTGCATATATATATATATGGACATACATATCCACGCACATACCCACATGTACACATACATAGCCAATGCACACTTAAGGTGCAGGGTGTGTGTAAAGAGAAAAAGTGACCAGTGAAAAAGTGACAGAGTGACTACAGTGAGGTTTATGTTTATGTTATGTTATAAAGTCTTATTGCTGTCGGGATGAATGATCTGCGAAAGCGCTCCTTCCTGCAGCGAGGGTGTTTGAGTCTCTGGCTGAAGGAGCTGCTCAGCGCACCCACTACCCCATGCAGAGGGTGATGGGGGTTGTCCATGATGGATGTCAGCTTTGCCAACATCCTCCTCTCTCCCACCACCACCACCGACTCCAGAGGACATCCCAGTACAGAGCTAGACTTCCGCACCATAGGCCCAGATTCTCTTCGGTTAGGTGATAGTGCTGGGATTTACTGAGGGGCTGTGATCGTATCTTGGAGTAAGACATGTGTTAGGGTGAGGAAAGTAGCAGATAAACAGGCTAACATCTTAGCATGTGGTTTTTGAGTGATATTACAATACCTTTGGGAAGAAAGCGGCACAATAGAGCTTTGATTCGTAGTGAAAGCGCTGGGAAGCTGTAGAGAAAGTGTTGCTGCAGGATAGCGCTGCATTACATGCCGCTTTGGGATTTAATGATAATGATGTTTTGAATCTATCAAAAAAATTTGCAAATAAGCATGTACACCATCGTGCCATGTGCAATTTATATGTGAAACCTGAGGTTGAGCTGTCAAAGAGTCAGAGACGTGTAGGGCACAGACACACTTTCTTTTTTAGATAGATAAGGTTCTATTGTTCAAAACCTATTCAGCAGAGAAGTGCACACCTATGCAAGGTTATGACATCACAACTATACAGGCACTGCTCATCCACAACCATTCAAATTGGCCAATCAGTGGAGAGGCTCTGTACTATTAATGAGACAGACAGAAAACAACCTGTTCCTTCTAGAACTCAAGAGAGAAACTCAACAGAGAAGATGTAAGACGATATTGATGATGTTTGGTTCTTAAAACCACACATCTATCTTGTGATGAATATCAACCCTTTAAATAAAACCCAAGCAAAATGAACAATAATGGGGCCTTTTAGACAGAGTGAATAATGTTTGGACTCAGTGGTTTGGGACATGGGCTGAATACACATTGCAGCCACGGAAAGACTTTGTTTCTGTAATTATTTGGCTGCACAAACTCAGCATATTCCTGTCACATCTTGAAAGAGGCAACAGTCTGTTCCGCCTCTCTGCTTGATACCAGCACATAATCACCTTCTCCTTTATTGCCTGAAAATTTGAAATTTTTCTGTTTAGACTCAGATGTGTGTTCTGCCAGAGTAAACAGCGGTTTGAACCGCACAGCGTGTCGCTGCTCAAGACTCTGCAAGGAACATGTGTGAAAATACCAGTTGCTAAATAGCTGAACAATGAATGATTATCTTTCATTTTCATGTGCTTTGAGTGCGAGGGGGAAAAAAAGCCACACAAACTCTCGGGGGGTGCATACTTTTGGACATACATTTATAAACACAGTAAAAAACACACACTAACTACATAAAACACTTGCCCGAAGGCTTCGAATGAGGCGCTCTGGAGCCAGACGTGTCTTTGGCTCAACTTCCTCCGAAACCCTCAGCATGAAAAGCACAATAGAGCCCTCCTGACCCGCAACCCGCGGTCCTGCCTACATGACAAGTGCTTTATAATTGGACCGTCTGGCCTAAATTATTCAGTGTCTCCCAAAACTTTGACGATTATTTGTCGTCCCCTGCGTTCCCCCCTCCCCCTTCCTTATCTACTCCAGCGTGATTTATACGTCGCCTCGCTGGCGTGCAGAGTCTTATTTTTTCCCTCTTGCTTTTTTGATTGTGTGTTTCTATCAGGGCTTTCCTAATGCATCAACTTGTAAACCAATTTAGCTGCTGGCGCCCTGAAACTATTCTGGCATGAAAAAAGCTATTTTAGCGTTTAGCCCCCACCACCCCCCCACCCCCCTCCTCTCCCCACACTGCCGGTAAATGTTTAAATGTGTTCCAGTTTGGTTTGAAGGACCGTGTCACCGCACATGGCTGGTCAGCAGATGCCTCTGAGATAAGAGCACACCTTTTACTTGGCTTTTACTAGCAAACTTATCTCCGGTGTTGTGGTAAGCCCTGTAGGGGACGTTTTATCATAAAGGCAAACACGACTTCAACAGTCCACACCTCAAGGTCCCTTTTAAATCTCTTTTTTTTAATAGTAGTAGAGAATAATAATATGAATAATAGAGAAATTTCACTTTTACCCTCCACTAGGTATTAGATCGAATGATTAATTGGGCGCTATTCTGCAGACGGGAGAGGGCATAGTTTAATCTTGGTAACTTAATCCACTTTTTTTTTTTTGGACCACTTGACATTGGGTATTCAGCCGCTCCAAGGCCATTGCTGATAGCGATGCTGAAATGAAAAGGGAGCCACAGCTGGATACAAAAACTGCAGCAACAGCCATGTTTGCTTCACCTAATGATCAAATGAAGAGATGATGAAAACATAATGTGGTCTGAGCTTCCTGAAGAGACATTTTAAAGCAGATCTGTTTTTTTTTTTTATTTTGGAAGGGAAAGGGACCTATCTTATTATACCTGTGTAGCTGAGGCTTTGCTCATTATCGTCGGCCTGCTTTCCCTCTTTGTCTTTATGACTCTTATTATCCCAGAACCAGGAATTGAAGAGTGGCATCTTCCAGATAAAAGGCCTCATGTAACCCAAGTCAATCAATACAGCGAGATGGATGCCGCTGCTGATTCAGACGCAAGTGATTTCCTTTGTTTGGCTCCTTTTACGGGCTTGTAGGCTTCCACCGGCAGCCCGTCTTCTTTACAAGTCCCAAATGTCACCCACTTCATCACTGCCACCCTTTGATTACTTCTTCCTTATTAGTCCTTTATCCTGGAAGGTCATAACTCTTCAGCCGAGTGTCATTATTTTGAGTGTGACATTAATGGAATCAATATTTTGACACCTTGCCTTTTCCAATGCAGGTAATTGAAGTCCCAGGTATGGTGGGTAATCCAGTTGTGAGGGGAGATGATTGACAGCTAATAGGATAAGGACTTTCCCGGCTCTGAGGCTCTGACATTGTCCCAGAGCCCATAGTGACATCATGGAAGAGGGAATTTAGTTGGTGCAGAGTTTGATCATATTTTCTTTGTTCTAACTTACTTCCAATTCTCACCATGACTGTGTATTTCCGTATTTCATTATTAGATGAACTTTAATTGTTATAAATATATATATGTAACCATAAGGGTGAGGAAGATTCTATGCATTTTCAAAGCGGATACATTTTAAAATCAAAATATTAATTTATTATAGGCTATAATTAATTCAATAAATAATCACGCCATTTTGCATTGACCAACACATCTGCTTTATATTTGACCTTCATTTTTACTTGGCTGTATTACAGACCAACTGTATGACTACCAGATTCACTATGTTGTTAATTGAATCACCGTGCAACGTAAGTAAACTAAACTGAAGTGGTGAGTGTTGGTCAAATTGAAATGGACTCGGTTGTGTTTTTGTCTGGAAAAAGAAAAAGAAAAATGAGAAAGTGCATGAACAAAAGCTGACTGCTTCCAATTGAGCAGCACCAAAACTCTGCAATATTTTAGATCACACACACACACACACACACACATAAAGTCACAAGGTGTCCCTTGCTCACTGTAGGAACATAAAGAGCTCGTACTGTCCTCGGGCTCCAAATCTTCCCAGGAAGTCATCTACGTTATTACCCAGCAGCACATGCTTCTCTGGAGGCAACTTGCAGCGGGAACTATTCCTCATTCGTGGCGCCCATTAAACCTTGATGTAAATGATTCATGGTGGACACTATCGGCTTTATTTTAAAAAATGAGTGGGCGTGACCCCACATATTCATCACGTATTCATACGGCTGTAGATACTATAATAAGTGCATGAACCTTATTCGGATAGAATTCTAATATGCCCCGGCAGTCGGCAGGAACATTTTGCTCTTTTATTATATATGGACCGTGGTGCCAGAGAAAGATAATGGGTCAGCGACAAATAATGGTTGGCTAGATGGGGAAATCTAAAGCTCTTTAAAATACAGTTTTAAAAACCATTCATTAGGTCTCGTAAAGCATATACTTTGTGATCATAATGGCTTCTTGTCATTTAAAGGCCATTTATATCATTTTGTTTTTACAAAAGTCTCGATTATAGGTGAATATTTAATTCATCTAGAATATAAAAATTGGTGTTTTTAAATTTTAAGAGACCAAATTTTTGTACCAAATTTTTAGGCTTACACCACGTGACGGTTTTGACTTTGTCCCTAAAACATGTCACATTATTCATTAGTCAATGGTGGCAAAAAAAGGAAATTGTAGACTTTATTCCATATACTGAAATTGAACGAGTCATGAACACAGCCATACAGAGCTAATACATGTATAGGCTTTTTGCCAGATGAGGTAAAAACCCAGACCTGAACAGTATTTCCTAACACACATTCAAGATCTATCATGTATGTTTCAAAGAAAGCATGAAACTGACTTGTGTTTAAAAGCATGCTGCATAATAGAGAATTTTTAAGGTAAATAATTTTCTTTTTTTTTATTTGAGATGCTTTAACTCTTATTCTAAAGGGCTGATTTGTTTTTTCATCTTTCCTTTTTCCTCAGTGGATTAATCTTGGCATGGATTTCTTTGCAAATTGCCGGAGAAACTGTGCTGAACAAATCCTCTGGTCATTGCTGTGCCTTTGCACCAGAGTAATGCACTACATTGGGGTGACTCTATATATTAATTTATTTATTTCAGAGTCCTCTCTGGTAACACCCGGAGGAGTTTCAGTCTTTTGAGCAGCATGCTGGCTGGTTCCCGCTGTACTTTTTTGACTTCAAAACTTTTGTTAATCACATTCTCTCTCAGCTGTGTGACCATGGCCGCCCTTATCTCGCTCTCCCAGTGTCGAGCTTAGTGTTATCTCAGCTCACGGTTGTACCGTTACACACGGACAGCGCGTACAGTCCGAGGCTGCAGAGGGGTTACGAGGCAGGCTGTGTCTCATACCTATATGCCTGAGTAATACGCTTTCTGATTACGTACGGGTTAAACACATTCCTCAGCTTCACTTTTTTTTTTCTCCTCCCATCCCTGTAAAACCCGAGATCTGTGTTTTTAAAGAGACGTCTGCCCCGAATGCAAAGCGAATTTATCAACTTGGTCAAATGCCTTGATTTTCATTTCGGCCTTCTTTTTTTTTTTTAAGTTCAGAGACTCTATGAGCCTCCAGTGTAAAAATAAATAGTGTACTTCAAGCCTTTTGGGTTGAGGATACAAATGGGTAACTCATCAGAGACCTGCTGATTCTGCTTTCAGTTAGAGTTGAGGCGGCCTTGACTGTGCAAAAAAAAAAAAAATCAGTCAAGTGGAAGGCTCATGCTTCACCGTTGCCATCAATTCTTCCCCCAGCTCTCTCCTGAAAGCAGAAAGCGTTTATGACCCGATGGTCCAGGGGGGGTCACGCTCAGACTTTTTTTTTTTTTATTCATTCCTCTGTCATGTCGAACTCCCCTATCGGCTTTCCCCATCCCGCGGATATATATGACTGAGGCGGTTAAACAAAAACCTAGAGTGGCGCTGACCCTGACCTCTGACCCCCCCCCCCCTCCCATACAAATGTACATACAAATGTCAACCCAATAACTGGTTTCCTCCTCAGAGCAACCGATTGCATAAACAGGAGCGCCCGCTGACAAGTAATTCATTGGCCACATCAGATAAGAGAGCAGGGAGGGGAAGAAAGGCATAAAACAAGCTGGGTACTTATATGGGCCTTTTAAAGAGTAGCACACTTTTTATTCCTTTAGTGGGGTTGTATAAAGCACTTATGCAGGGTGAGTATATTTACCTGCGGTGGATTTTTGTTGTTGGAAAAAGTCCCACCTATCCTTTCACGCAGCACATTTTCCGTACACGTCCATATGCGGCGCACTGTATTACGCTGTAGCAGCACTTTCTGACCCAAACAGCGGATCCGCAGCATAATACAGTGCACGGCGGGGGGACCTTTGGATAAAAACAGCTCACTGTCTATATCTGCTGCGTTACCAATATAGAAACTTAAACGTAACGCTAACGCGCCACAGATGTGGAAACAAGGTGGAAATTGAGAGGCGTATTTTTTAATTTCCCCTCTTCTCGCCCTCAGTTTACGCGCGTGCCTGCTGCTGCCAAATGATCGTGTTTCACATCTTTGTATTTGGAAAGTATACCTGAAGGGCTGCGCTTATTCAGTTCATCCAGATTCTGTTCTTTATGTTTCACTGCGGTTATGGGATGGATCAGTGGTACTACTGGTGCCCTGGGAGAATGGACTCTGGCCTGCAGAATTGGCGCAATCCGATAAGTTTTCACATTCAAATTTATATTTTATCTGTTTTGCATTCGGGCTGTAAATTCTAGGTATACCAACCCTAAAAGAAAAGGTGAATCTAGTGTGGGGAAACATTCCAGGAGAGGCAATGCTGCATCATGCTGAATGAATTTTGGGGAATGTGTCGGTCTGAAGCTTGAGCTAGAAGGCAGTCATGCAAATTACAATTAAACCGAGCCGCTTTGGTACAAGTACAAAACAGAATGATTTTGTTCTTATAAATTTTAAATCCCTATTGTGCTTCTTTTTTTTCAGCATAGACAGCGTGGGCTTTTTAATACTTTATGCAGCCTCACTAAAATCCACAGAGCTTAGCCGTGAACCTCAGATGTCGGGCTAATCAGCGATTCCTCCATGGTAAACAGTCTAAATACTCAGAGAATAGGCAGCATTAATACGGTTTGCCGGGTAGTCTAGCGTGATACAAACACAGCCAAAACGCTGCTTAGTTTTTGTCTCTCAATTCAGATTACACCCCACGCAGTATAACAGCATATTCACCACAGATCTTGATTGTGAGGACAGCCTCCTTTACTTACTTCATTTTAATAAATGCATTTTCCAATGCAAGCAAATATACTACAGTTACTCGACACATCTGTATTTTCTCCTTCGAGCCTAGTAGAATCTTTGCCATTTATTGTGGGTTTTGACGACATTCGCTGCCCCTAAGCATTATATTCCCAGCAAGCACCTGTACAGCCATGGTTGTGGTGATAATGTGATGAGTTATGACTGCCGCTGGATTCCTTTCACACACTGTTACAGTAAATTCTGTCGTCTTGTGGTGTTGTGGTGGGGAAGCTGACTTTGGGACAAACATGGTCGAGTTGTGCATATGAGAGTTGTGCTGCCAAAAAACAGATAATCATCCACTTGTAAAAAAAAAAAAAAAAATGTGTGGGCCTTTTTAATGCATGCATATTTCCTGGTGAGAATCTGCAGCAATGCGATGTAAGTGGAGTCATCTGAAGACAAATGGCCTTTTTAAATATTTCAGAAGACGCAACAGTTTACAGCTTTTTGTGCTTCTTTGCGCATTCAGTAGATTGACAAAATGATGGATTGTTTCCCCCCCTCCACGAGCAGTCTATTCTAGGAGGTGGCACCAGTGCTCCAAGGCTTTGCCGCTTTCCCGTTTCGCTTCAGTCTTTCCACGCTCCATCCATTCATCCGTCCGTACTGTATTTCTGCTTGAGTGCATCCTCGTGTTTCATCTGTAACTAATGTGTGTCAGTCATCCAGGCTAAATCTGGCATAATAAAAGCAACGCCGTGATGAAAACCACAAACTTAAGATCTAAAAGCAACAATATCGAAGTCAAATGCCAAATTAAAGCAAATGTCAAGCAGAAAAAAGGTCTGTTTGTCTTGTGTAACATGTGGGTCCTGTCGTCCACCGGGAACCGCAACACACACATCACCTCTGACACGGCTGCTTT